>WSTK01000123.1:0-47532 GCA_019616945.1 Ceratobasidium sp. 414 | reverse complement strand
ACACCCCCCCCACGCCCCCCCCCCCCCCCCCCCCCCCCCCCCCCCGCCGGCGCCCCCCCCCCGCCCCCCCCCCCCCCCCCCCCCGCCCCCCCCCCCCCCCCCCCCCCCCCCCGCTGTGAGCCAAGCAACCTAGAGTAGAGAAGAAAAAAACTCACAACTCGTGTCCACAACCTGCCGGTTGTCGACACACCATATGATCACAGCCCTTGTGTTTTTGAACCTGCGTGTCGAGTCAGCCGAGATAATCCAGCACTCCACGAAAGAAATGCTTACTGGACGGCCGCATCCTTCACCCGGACAAGTCTTGGTGTTGCGTTTCAGCCATTTTTCATTCTTTTCGATCTCTCGCCTCCATTTCGACGACCGTTTGAGCTCCTTGGTGAACTCTGCGCACGATTTTCCTTCATGCCAGGGGGTATCGTGCGTAAAGCATGCTCGCGCAGAGCACTCGTAGCAGACAACCATGGGATGTTCAGCTGGTGAACCCTTCTATCAGCATCCTCGATGCTGTAGTTTGCGCACAACGTACCTCCTCCAATGTGGATCTGGGCTGAACCACATCCTGGTGCTTTGCACCACACGGCATCAGGTTCAGCATCAAGTTTTCGCCGAAGTTTCAGCTCGCAAAACCTGTCGAGTTGCGCCGAGCGGCTTTTCAGCTGCTGATACCAGGGTGACTGATTGATTTTACGTACCTTTCAAACGTTTCCTTGTGCTTTTCAGCTATCCTGGCCTGTAATGCCTCGTCAATGTCCATCCGCTCGCGGCATAGCATAGATGCGCATTTCATTCCCAAGATCCCGCCTTTGATGTTTGTGCAAACGTATGTGTCTAGACATGATACACAAACGTCGGCGGGGTGGGTGCATCCATTGGTGGGTGGGTCGAGAGGAATTTTGGCGTCGGGCTCGTAGCATACAGTGCAGTGTTGTTGCTGTTCGAGAGACAAGGTCGAGTAACGAGGTAATGGGCCAGGCTCCAGCTCCTGGTACCGAACGCCAGAACAGCGAGTCATACAGATACCCATTGTCGAAACTGGTGTAAGGACTGCCTGTTTGAGAAGGGATAGGAGTCCTGTACTTCAAGCCAAGGGCGAGAGGAACTGGGGAGTGTTGTACGGCGAACAAGCGTTGTACTATCTTAAGTGCTACTAAATTCATGAATAAACGCGCATCAAGGGTCTCGTGGTTGATCAAGTTTCTTGATTGGACACTGGCACACGGTTGCCTGATTGCCGGTAGTCGAATGAACGATTCCGATTGGTCAAACCTGTGTAGTTTCCTGTTCGAAACTTTGCCACATGGTCGACTTGTTGCAGGCTGCGTACACGCCGTCCGGGAGTGCCGAAACTCCGAGCTAATTATGATCAGTAATGTGATTCAATGCACTGCAGTCGCGCAGTCCCCCTGGTGATTGCGTGCATGGGCGAAACGTCTTTGGAAGGCTACTCCGCCAGGACACCTCGTGATTTGAAGGTTATCATAATTTCCTTTCTTTCAATCATATCCTCGTTCCAATTCCCCGCCTCGCTTACCCTGTGCAAATCCTACCACCTTCTGCAGCACCGCCGGGCATATTGCCATTACCGAACAACCCTATCGAATATTCCCGTCAGCCCAGGGTCGACTGAAACTGACCTCATTCCTTCGGGGCGGCTCTCGTTGGGCTCGCGCTTTAACCCATGTATAGTAAAATTCTTGGTCAAACTTCCGTTGACAGCCAGGTGCCATCCGTGATCTAATCAGGCATTGCAAATTTCAGTGAGTCATCCTGCTGGCTGTGGTCTGTGGCTGTCCGCGACTGACAAACCAGTGCTAGTTGGAGCCCGGCTGCTGGCCGCCGGCACCACCGGTAAGTTGCTCGTCCTTGTGTACCACAGTGGGCAGTGATGCACGACTTGTCAGAGTGGGTGTTTGGTCGGGTGCCTTTCTGACGCGTGTTCCGGCGGGATCATCATGCGTCCGAGACCACGCTGAAATCGCGCCGAAACCGCTAGCGATAATCGAAACCACTAAAAGGGACTCTCGGTAACTACGTGGGTAGTAACAACCCCAACCTTAATGTGCTAGCATGGCCGGCTTGACCCGTCCTTACGAGTCTGAATATTCTCTCCACTAGTTGTATTTGCCTTTATAAACGTCTATTCCAAGGCGGTTGCGATCTTCGATGTGTCTGGTGTGCATAACCCTACCAGATGTCTGGATGTGAGCGCAAGTCATTGAGAAGAAGATCAACATACCAAACGAGCCAATAATCTCCAGTCAACAAAGTTGGTACAATAGGTCAAGGGCTGCCAGACGATCCTCCAGGAGAGTTCGAACTTCGCGAACCCAGCCATTGAATTCATCTCGGATGAAAGCGTTCGTCGATAAGTTATGTATGCATAGGTTGCAATCCGCAGGAACGTCGTCAGAAAAGGAATCGAAGATGGCAGCATCAAAGTATCTGGCACATTGGTCTAATGGCCTCATGGAAAGCGCCTCGTTCACAGTTTTCGACCATTGTGTCAACCAACCGGGAGGGTGATATACCCCCTCCTTGCCCCCGCTTTTGATGCGGTCTTGACACTGACTGCAGGCGATCCTAAAGTACGGCGGGAGATCGTGCAGCAACTCCAAATCTATGCCATTAAAGCGAAGGAGAGTATCTGCAAGGATTTTTTGCCGGACTCCTTGCGCTCCTACCAGTGCAATCATGTGTTTATGCGAGGGGTGGGCAAGTGCAAACTCGGCGAGACATTTGGGGTCCAAGAGCTTATGCTGTACAGCCACCAGCCTCTGAGCCGCGCTGGCCCTGGTGTTCGACAAGTTATACTCGACACAGATATTGTAGAGATCTAGCGGCTCGAGGTACAGTTCGAATCCAGGTTGATTAAGGCGAATATCGATGTTCTCCTGCATCACACTTAAATCGCATTTGCGGGCGACCTCCAAGCAAGAACGAAGTGCAGCAATATCAGGTATATCGGGCGCGTTTTGGGTTGGATAGATGAAACAAAGCATGAATGATATAGTTTGCGCGTCCTCAGTCAGATGAACGATGTCATCCTTCCCGGCTGAGCCGACCACGAGCAGGTCCCGAAAGACAGATGATACCATGGATAGAATCACGGTGTGAACACGGAACTCGACGCCATCGCTAGACTGAAGGGTGAAATCGCCACCAGGGGGAGGCTGGAAGTACGGCCGTGCTTGTGCATGGGGAACTAGGGGATTAGACATGGCGGCAATGGTCAAGTGATGGTCTGGGATGCACCTGTTTGTTCTTATTTTGCATCCGAATCGCAACCAAATATCACCAGGTTGAGCTATTTTTTGTTCCTTTCTCGCCATATGCCCCTCGTAACGTAGTCTATAGGGCATAGCCCCATCACAACTCTAAACGCGACTCCAAAAAGGCAAGGTTTAAATAAGCTCATATATTGTAGCGTAAGTTCTTGGCGTTGGCTAGGCTGGTGCAAATGTAGCAGAATTGGTGAATTTACCGCTGAAAATTCAGCGTGGACGAGTTAGGGCGGCTGCAGTGAAGGAGAACGATGCAAAGTAACAAAGCGTGATTGGATGACCAGAAAATACTACGCGAGGAAATATCTAGTACTCTGGTTCAGCAGACTCCTCGTTGGAGTCAACACCAACCTAAAACCAACTTCAGTGTTTAAATCAACGATGAGCGTAGCGTGACGGACCTCCTCATAATCCTTCTCGAGAGCTGCGAGGTCTTCGCGTGCCTCGGAGAACTCTCCCTCTTCCATACCTTCTCCAACGTACCTAGAGAAGATATTGAGTTAAGTAGGTCTGATGGCAGAGAAACATGCAGCTTACCAGTGCACAAACGCCCGCTTCGAATATAACAGATCGAACTTCTTGTTCAGCCGAGTCCAGGCGCTCGCAATAGCAGTGGTACTTCACAATAACGATGAGTCAAGTACCTAATAAGCATGAACCTAGAGCTTACTTGGAAAGCATGCACAGGCTACGCGACACCTCTGCCATGTCTGCTCCAGGTACAGCCGAGGGGGGCTCGTTGCAGATCCCGAGTTTGAAACCGGTCGGGCACCAGTCAACGAACTGGATGGTGCGCTTGGTTTTGATGACAGCCACGGCGGCGTTGACGTCTTTCGGTACAACGTCACCACGGAAGAGCAAGCAGCATGCCACTGTAATTAAACAAGCGAGCCGGAGTTAATTATATGCGCGTGCATAAATTAGGTAGGAGACATACTGTATTTGCCGTCACGCGGCTCGCACTTGACCATCTGGTTACCGGTCTCGAAGCACGAGTAAGTCATTTCTGCAACAGAATTCTGTTCATGTTTCGCTTTCTCTGCAGAGATGATGGGGGCAAGGGTGGCAAGCGGGAAATGAATGCGGGGGAAACTGAAACACCAATGATTAATCGGAATGAAACACGCAAAGGACGACAAACATACGGAACAAGGTTGGTTTGGAACTCGTTCAAGTCGACGTTCAAACTACCATCGAACCGAAGCGAGGCAGTAACGCTAGACACGACCTGAGCAATGATCCTATTTAGGTTGGTGTAGCCGGGAGATGTTATGCCCAGCCGGTTCTTGCAAATGTCATAAATCGCTTCGTTGTCAACCTGTCAATTGTTGGTCAGCGCCCAAACAGCGGAGGTTGAGTGAAAACGCACCATGAACGAGCAATCACAATGTTCGAGAGTGGTATGAGTGGTAAGGACTGCGTTGTAAGGTTCTACGACGGAGCTGGACATCTTGGGAGCTGGATATACGGCAAACTCGAGTTTGGACTTTTTGCCATAATCGGCGCTCAGGCGTTCGAGCAAGAGTGCTCCAAAGCCGGAACCGCTACCGCCACCAAAAGAATGGAAAACAAAGAAGCCTTGAAGGCCAGAGCAGTTGTCCGACAGACGCCTGATACGATCCATGACATTATCAATCATCTCCTTTCCGACGGTGTAGTGGCCACGAGCATCTGCCATGGCATTAGTTCAAAGAGGCAGACAAGCGGGACAAATATGCTTACAGTTGTTCGCAGCGTCCTCCTTGCCAGTCATGAGCGTCTCGGGGTGAAACAGATCACGGTATGTTCCATTTCGGACTTCGTCAACGACACCAGGCTCCAAGTCGATATAAATAGAGCGCGGGACATGCTTGCCCTTGCTGGACTCTGAGAAAAACGTGGAGAAGCCGTGATCGCTCTCTGAGGGGGAGTCTTTCTTCAAACGTCCGTCTGGCTGCAAAAATGATTTAGCACTCCAAATTATGTAATGAACTATTATTTAAGCTCACAGTAAGGCCATGTTCAACGGTATAGAGCTCCCCTAAAAGAGATAAGGTTAGCCAAGGGGTGCTACGGTGAGGCGCGAGTGGACTTACAACACGCGTTGCCGACCTGGACACCGGCCTGACCGACGTGGAGAGAAATGACCTCGCGCATGGCTAAATGGGGAAAAAATTGGAGGAAAGGCAGAACGCGAGAAAAACGCGTCAGATTTGGTAGGGACGCGCCCAAGAGTTCCACAAGTACATACTGGGTAGGTTGGTATAATATTCGTAAGGTATGTGAAGAGGGGGAGAAAAAGTCTAAGCAGACGGAGCCCGCGCGCTTCGGCCTTTGAGCAGCGAGATTTGCATCCGTGTGGGCTGTCCAAACCCTCGAGGCGCAAAAGGTCAAGGCACAACACAGTATGAAACAAGCTAGCACACGCCCTGCATGATAGTCAGAGTTGAATAATTAATTACACATTGGGACGCATACACCCGCCGCCTGATCGGGAGGCTTCTCAAGTGGCACAAGGGTTGTTTGTCTGCGCTTGGTGATGGCTGGTCCTGTTTCGCTAAAGAGGTTCGCGCCGGTTTGAGGGCAAGTCGTCGTCTCCTTTTCATCCACGTCCACCACTGTGCGTGTCGCTTTCCCGACACTCGCCTGACGCGTTCAGCTCATTCAAAAACACTTTTAGGTTGTCTCTAGGTCTCTTTTATTAAAATGCGCGAGGTTATCTCTCTCCACGTCGGTCAGGCTGGTGTCCAGATCGGAAACGCATGCTGTACGTCAATATCTCGTTTACAACTCGTATTGTGTCTTGAGCATCCGCCACCATTCACCTTGCTATGCATACTCGGTTGCGAACGATGTGGGCCTCTGAAAAAAGACGCGTACTGACGCGTTATTTTTTTTCTTTTCTAGGGGAACTGTATACCGCCGAGCACGGTATTTCGGTAAGCTGCTTTGGTTTTTCACCAACACGCACGAGCTGACACGTGTTGTCAGCCCGATGGCCGCCTCCCGGATGACTCCCCCTCCCACGGGGACCAAGGTTTCTCGACCTTTTTCTCTGCGACTGGCAGCGGCAAGCACGTCCCTCGTTCGCTGTACATTGATCTTGAGCCCGGTGTTGTGGATGAGGTCCGAACGGGTACCTACCGTTCGCTCTTCCACCCCGAGACATTGATCACGGGCAAGGAGGATGCGGCCAACAACTGTACGCATGTTATCTAATCTTGGTAACACCGCTAACTGATGCTATCAGATGCTCGTGGCCACTACACCGTCGGAAAGGAGTTGATTGATAATGTCATGGACCGTGTTCGCCGCCTCGCGGACAACTGCTCTGGACTCCAGGGCTTCTTTGTCTTCCACTCCTTTGGTGGTGGAACCGGATCCGGGTTTGGTGCTCTCCTCCTCGAGCGTCTTAGCACCGACTATGGCAAGAAGGCTAAGCTCGAGTTTTGCGTATACCCTGCGCCGAAGCTCTCGTCATCCGTCGTCGAGCCCTACAATTCGGTATTGACTACCCACACTACTCTCGAGCATTCGGACTGCTCCTTCATGGTATGTCGAATCAATTGCTTATGTGATTTGCGCTAACCCGCTTCCAGGTTGACAATGAGGCCATTTACGATATCTGCAAGAAGAACCTGGGCGTCTCGTCGCCTGGTTTCACCAACCTGAACCGCCTCATCGCCCAGGTTGTGTCCAGTGTCACCGCGTCGCTCCGCTTCGACGGCAGCCTGAACGTTGACCTGAACGAGTTCCAGACCAACTTGGTTCCGTAAGTTGTAAATCATTTATTTTGACCGTTGACTGATGATTACCTCAGTTTCCCTCGTATCCACTTCCCTCTGGCCACCTACGCGCCAATCATTTCGGCGGCCAAGGCCACCCACGAGCAAAACTCGGTCGGTGAGCTGACGTACTCGTGCTTCGAGCCCGGCAACCAGATGGTCAAGTGCGACCCGAGGGACGGCAAGTTTATGGCGTGCTGCTTGCTCTTCCGTGGCGATGTTGTCCCCAACGATGTTCAGGCCGCAATCAAGAACATCAAAACGAAGCGAACCGTTCAGTTTGTCGACTGGTGCCCAACGGGCTTCAAGCTCGGTATCTGCAACGAGCCCCCGACCTGCATCCCCGGAGGCGACCTCGCAAAGGTCAACCGCAGCCTGTGCATGTTGTCCAAGTACGTGGCACCATTGGCAGTTAAACGCGTGCTAACCCTCTACCTCCAGCACCACCTCCATCTCCTCTGCGTGGAGCCGTCTCGATCAAAAGTTCGACCTCTTGTACTCGAAGCGCGCGTTTGTGCACTGGTACGTCGGCGAGGGTATGGAGGAAGGCGAGTTTTCCGAGGCGCGCGAGGATCTTGCCGCACTCGAGAAGGATTACGAGGAGGTCGGCCTGGACTCTGCAGACGCCGAGGAGGAGGTCGAGGGCGAGTACTAGACGGCGTGCTAGTTTAATCCTTTTTCATTGCCTCGTTTGATCCATCTTTTATTCCAATATCGCACTTTCCACTTGATTTTCTTTCACGACGTATACGTAACTGGCCCCGACTGTTTAATGCCGATATCTTTCGAGCCGGATGATCTGAGCTCTAAAACTATATTGAGACGGCATTTAGGAGGAAACTAAATCTATGAGCTATCTAATGTCCGGAAGTCTCAAACGATTTGCAGGGTGAAAAGATCGCCATCCCAAGTCGCCACGACGCTGTCCACGTGGTCAATGAAAGGGTGCGAATGCTTGGCACCGCCCACTCACTGAGAAAGATCTTGGACAATCACGTCTGGCTCCGCCGCCTCAACTGCCTCTCGGCTATGGGAAGTCAACAGTGCGATTCTAGCACGACAGGAATCAGTAACTATACAGGGCCACATTAAGTGCGTACACTTTGCATCCCGCGGCCTTGCCGCTACGGATCCCGCTTGGGGCGTCCTCGAATACAACGCCTGGAAGCGCCCAGTTGGGTGAAGGTCTACTGAGCAAATGAATGTACATACAATCTTTGGGGTCGACCGAACACTTCTTTGCGCCCTGGAGGTACGGATCTGGGTAGGGTTTTCCACGGGGTACGTCGCGCGCCGTGACGAACACATCTGGGATGGGGATCCCGACTGTTTTGAGGGCCGAGGCTGCATACACGGGTGTCGCTACACGCCCAAATTATATACATGCATTAGTGGCGGAACAGAGCAATGCGTACCACTTGTACATATCGCCCACGCGTGCCGTGGCACCGGAGGCTGAGCGGCGCGGGCAACGGCGAGAATAGATTCGGTGCCGGGGAGGTAGACGATGCCGTGTTTGCCGAGGTCCTTGGCGCGTTGGGCCGAGGCGACAATCTCGATTTCAAATCTGTCGGCTTCTGCCTGGGAAAATGACCGGGGTCAGGACGGGATAGGCCTGGGATAGGAGGACCGGGACGGATTTGAATGGGGTAGCCGGGGTGGTGCGGAGAGCTTACCTCGCATTCGGCCTCGGGTGTGCCGGCAGGGAGGACGTATCTGCGCATGTTGTCGACGGAGCGGACGCCTTGCCTGGGGTTAGATGTGGGTTCAGAGGGGTGTGTGGTGCGTACCGTGTGCGGCTGGGTGGCGCGGTTAGTTGTGATTGGGCGGGTAGTGAGAGGTGCGTACTCTTTAGGATGCTGGGAATGTCGAGGTGCGGGTAGCGTTGTCCGTAGGTTGCCCAGGCTCCTGCAAGCGATATCCGTAAGTGGTCGCGTTCATTTGGTTTGTTTCTTACCTTCGACGGCAGCGGTCGACTCGACCAAAGTCTGTGAATATGCATTTAGAAGCGAATTACGGACGTGAGATGGGTGCTCACTCCGTCCTGAAAAGGTGTCAGTTGTGCTCGGGCTGGGCGCTGGCTGACGTACCATATCGAACAAGCTTTGATTCGAGAGAGGATCGTCGGGTCAACGCTGCATGGTAGGGGGACATTGTGCTTACAGGGCTTTGGCGGTCAGGGTGATAGGCACGGGCGACATGGTCGGGTCTGGCAAGAGGCGAGCACAGGCCGATCGATTATTAACTGCAGGCTCGGTTTGTCAGCCCTGACTCGGTCGATTGGTAATGCCGGCGACTTTGGTTGGGGCATTTTTATTTATTTTTTCGGGCTAGGGCAGCCACCCTGACATTCCGGCGTGTTGCGGGGAGTCGAGTTGGGAGCGCTGACCAAGCCGCGAGCGCGAGCTGAGACGGCGGGGTGAGATCCAGCGAGGACGAAACGAGCCGCAACGGGCACGGACTAGCGGGTGCGTGCGGAGTCGAGGAACATTATGCTAGCCTTACGAAGATCGCGTGACGCATGACGAGGTCCTGTCTCGGCCTCCGGCGCCAGTTCAAAATCCCTGGTGTGTTGACTTAAAAGGGGATGGTCCCTTGCGCCGGCACCCAAGACCTCTCCCTGGCCTCTGCTCGTCTCCCACGGCGTCGACGGCGACACCAGCAGTCGCAGCACCACCACATTCAGCTTCCACCACCGCGGCGCAGCAATGGCATCGCTTTCGCCGCCCCAGCCGAACCGTGCTCGGTCCTCGTCGATCGTCCAACCGCTGACCATAGATTCGCTGCGCCGTACCCCCGCAGCTGGCCAGTGTCCCCTGCCCACCGACACGCCCACACCCCCGACCCCCATCACCCCGTCGAACTACCACACCGAGCTCCCGCCGCCGGCAGCCCAGACACCCATGCTCACCCAGCTCGTCACCCTCTCGCTCAAGATGCTCCCCACGCCCCGCCCCTCGCCCAAGTACGAGATCGAGCAGCTCATTACCCCGCCCGACTCGTCCGAGTCCAGTCCCCGCCCGTCCTTCTCATCCGTGTTCACACGACCTCCTGCCTCCCTCCCCACGCCTGCTCTCTCCCCGCGGTCGCTCTCCGGCTATCCGTTCCCGGCTAGTGTCAAGGTCTCTCGCAGGACCTACTATGCGCCGCTCGTGCTGCTGACGACGGTGTTTGTCCTGTCGTTCATTCCGATTGTCTTTGCCGTTTCCACTTTGCCGATCACTTCCCTCAAATCGGTTCCAAGAACGGTAGCCGCCATTGCTGCGCTCGGAAAGGAACTCCAGGCGTACTCGTCGGGCAGCTCTGCTGGCATGGCTCATGTCATGGGTGTCATGTGCTGCTTGGCCATCTGGAAACATGCTTGGAGCATCCCGGGTAGCGTTGTTTTGGTGAGTCTGTGCTCGAATTTGACCCGACATCTCAACTGACATCACACGAAAGAATGTCCTAAGCGGTGCCTTGTTGTCCCCGCTCTGGGCAACGCTGCTCATGACTCTGCTCACTACGATTGGTTCTTTGGTTGCAACTGTCCTCTCGGCACCCCTCTCGCCTCTAGTCCAGCGATTCGTCCCCAGAGCACTGGACGTTGTCAGCGTCGCACTGCAAGGGGCAGGCCGCCGTGGCCGCTCGCGTTCAAACCCAGACCCGGAATCCAAGCGCACGCCGACCTGGGTCCGCCTCGTGGTCATGCGACTCGTTGGAGTCGTCCCCTGGTCAGGAATCAACATTGCATGCGGGGTGTGCCGCGTGTCGTTTGTCGACTGTGCCATTGGGGCGTTTATTGGTACCCTGCCATGGACTGCCGTTACATGCCAAGTGAGTCTCTATTCAATTGATCAAAATCCCGTTGCTCATTCGGCCTCGTTAGATCGGTGACATTCTTCAAACATTGGCTGTCAGCTCCACCTCTTCCGACCCGAAAACCCTTTCCTCGCTGCTTTCTTCCCCCTCGATCATCTTCAAGCTCGTCCTTTTGTCGCTCCTCTCGCTCGGCCCGGTTCTCTATCGCAACAAGCTGACTGCGCTTCTTGGCGGCTCCACGGCGGTCGAGGCCCTCGACGAGAAACCGGTCCCCGTGTCTCCCCGATGGAAAGTCTGGCAATGGCGCCGGGACTCGTCTGATTCGAGCCGTCCCAGAAGCCCTGAACGCAGGCTTGAAGAGGACTTGGACGAAAAAGCGAGCGACTCTGATAGCTCATGACCACATTTTATTCCTTTCTCTACTCGACATTATGACGACTTTAATCATGACCTGCTCTCTCGACGACCTCACGGCTATTTATACTTGACTTTCCGATCTGCAGCACATCGCTTCTTATTTCAACGCACAGCTAGATCGTCATTGCATACGACTTATTCTGTTATATACTTTATCCGTAATGCGGTTCCCTTTTTTCTTGCACTTGGATCTTTAAGGATGTATTCCGCACGATGTTGTTTGGAGCGCTGTCTTTTTCTCTGCTCGAGTTTTTTGTGTAATGTAGCGTTTTGAACTGGTGCGGAATGATAATGGGAGCTTTGGTTGCCTCAAGGGCGACTCGTGGCTCTGGTGTACAATGAACGTGGTGTGAGCGTCATTTGATTCGGGTAGAACGTGGTCTGCGACACATGTGTCAGTGCCTCGCGTGGTTGGGGGTGCAGGAAACCAGGCGCCGCAACCGAGGTTGCCAAATCTTGAAATCTCGGTTGTCGTAGTGCACATGTCATCTCATTGTCAAAAATCGATTATACTCTGTTCATGCTACCCCACCTCAAAACTCGCATTTGGGCATCCGGCCCTGTCAGAAGAGCGTCGTTTTTGGGGACGTATATTAAAAACATAAGTTGAAAAAGGCTTGAGGGGAGGGTGTACAGTCATCTCTCGTCCCATTGTGCCAGCTTTGTATCTCGTCATCACCATTATGATTCTAGACCCCCGCCCCCGACCGGAACCTCGGGCAACCCCTACGGCCGACGTCGTCACTTTGCGAGTGTTCAAGACCGGCGCTTGTCATACCATTACGTAATCTTTCGGAGCAGTTGCTCGGAAGCAAGTAGGGTCGTTGGCGCAATCGAATACGGCACTCGAGACTCAAGACACAGCGACCAGGTGAGTATTTATGCTGGTTCGTGGTCTGGATAGCAGTCTAGGGGCCTCTGGGGAGATATTTGGCTGTGGTGGAGTGGTTTGGTGTGGCGAGAGTGCTGGGTGGTATGACTCGTGCTGGATGGATTGTGGATGATTTGGTGTATGGACTGCTCGTTTCATCTAGTCGTCCTTTGCAACGCATATGCTAACTGAAACTTCCCTGTCTCCTAGATGGCACGCACCAAAGACAGTCGCGCTTCCCTCCCGACCCGCCGAGGCCACCAGTCCTCGGCCCTCGTCCCCAAAGAGGCCCCGGCAGAGCACAAAGAGGTCCAGGTCAAGGGCGACAAGAACGGTGGAACGCGGCTCGTGCCGACCTCTAAAGCGTCCCGGTACTACCCCGGCGAAGATACACACCGTGCCAAGCGGACGACGAAGAAACTCGCGAGCGTCGCCCGACTGCGTGCGTCGATCACACCAGGCACCGTGCTGATTTTGCTCGCGGGCCGGTTCAGGGGGAAGCGTGTGGTGTTTTTGAAGCAGTTGGAGAGCGGGATGTTGCTCGTTACTGGGCCATACAAGGTTAATGGTGTGCCACTCCGACGGGTGAACCAGGCGTATGTGATTGCAACGTCGACAAAGGTTGATTTGTCGAGTGTTCCGGTGAGTTTTTGCTCTATTTTATTTTGGATTGGACTGGGGCTTATGTGGGTTGGGTTTAGGTGGATGAAAAGTTCAACGATGCGTACTTTGCCAAGCCTGGCTCGACTGGTCCTCGAGACAAGGAGGCCGAGTTCTTTTCCGACGGCAAGGCCAAGCCCAAGGAGGCGTACCCCGAGGCCAAGGCCGGGGACCAAAAGGCGGTCGACCAGGCAGTGTTGGCAGAGATCAAGAAGACCGAAAACCTCGCCAAGTACTTGAAGGCGAGCTTTGGGCTTTCCAAGGGCCAGGTGCGTCGCCCGTCCAACCTCTTTCCCACTCCCGATCTAATACCTTTTGTGGATAGTTCCCTCACCAGATGAGCTTCTAACTGTCGGCCGGTTGGGACGTTCAATTGTACTTGTGATGTGTTGTGCACACCGATGTATGTCTTCCTCGGGTTGAGCCAAATGCGATCCGGGTACACACCTTTTTATGCGACCGTTTTATATGCAATCCAAGGTGCTATTTGTTTACGTAATCTAGAATGAACTTGAACCTCTTGGCGGACGGTGGTCTTACCTCCATATGGTGCTGGCTCATTCTCGCAGACCGGGGATGGGATGTAGGGCGTCAGTTCGGGAAGGGAAGGGAAGGCGAAACCTGGTCATGGGATTGCTGGGGGTGCGTATATAACGAGAGGTTTCTTGTGAATCGCGAGGCTTGGGTTCGTTTCCTTCATCCGCTATGCGAGGGTTGACTGGACTTTTTGGTTTGCTTGCTGGGGCTGGGCTGGTTGTTGGGCAGGCCAGTACGGCGAATGATCTTGCGTCCAAGGTGAATTTATTCATTGGAACGACGTCCAAGGGTGTCGCTAGGTGAGTGGATTGGGTTTGTCGGGGGTGTACGCTAAGATGTGTGTAGCGGGCATGTGTTTCCAGGTCACTATGGTGCTATATTCTGGCCTGGGTGTGATATTAATACGGTGTTTTTAGGAGCAACTATTCCGCATGGGATGATAAAAGTCGGGATGGACACCGATTCCCCCGACAGGGTGAGTCCGAACTACGCGCTTCAACGGAATCTAATATTATAAACATAATAGCATGCAGGCTACGACAGGAATATTTCGTACAATGCGACAGGATTCAGTCAGCTTCATGATAGTGGAACAGGCGGGGTACGGCTATTCCATTCCCCGACCTAGCATCACTAATTTGCGCAACATGACGCCAGGGATATCCCCTCTCCAATTTCAAGATTTGGCCGTTTGTCGAGTGCAAACGCTTTGCCGAGTGTCCCACCTCGATCGCCGGCCGACGTTTGAGGCGCCAACCGCTCAAGGACGGATCGTCTCCGGATATAGCAGAGCCAGGCTACTTTGCGACCAAGCTAGTCTCAGGGGTGAGCGTTGAATTGACGTCGACCCGTCGAGCCGCGCTGCACCGGTATACGTTCCCAAAGGCCTCAAAAGAACCCAGGATTCTCGTTGATATCAGTGGGTTGGCTCGACATGTGAAATGATTACTTTGCTGAGGTTTTGCATGTGTTAGCAAACGACGGGCAGCAGTCGGCCACCGACCCGTTTGCGATCATCGACCCTACGACTGGCCGTGTTAAAGGGGGCGCATCGTTTGCCGGCTCGTTTGGTCCAGGAAGCTATCGAGCCTATGTATGCGTTGATATCAAAGGCGATGGGTTTGAGACCAAGGTCACCGAGTATGGGGTCTGGCAGGGTGGGTCTGCGATCAAAGGAAGTGTGCAGCTGTCGCAACTTTATCTTGGTGAGTCCAAGCGGGTGTGGGAAGCTGGTTGGAGCGATGAGCTTTGGTGTAGGTGCTGTCAACGAGGCGGGATCGTTGGTAACCTACAGCCCCTCACCAGGGGGGTCTAATACGACCTTGCTCGTCCGAGTTGGGGTCTCGTTCATATCGGCAGACCAGGCTTGTGCAAGTGCCGAAGAAGAAATCCCGGACTTTGGGTTTGAGAGGGTCCGAGCGGAGAGTCGGGCAAAATGGAACGAGCTGCTTGGTCGAGTCCGAGTGGATGAAACTGGTGTTGATAAGAACACTACTGCGTTGTTGTATTCTTCGGTATGTGCAGGTGTCTCGCTGCTATGGGTTTACTCATCAGAGTATTTACAGATATATCGTACTGCCATCGTGCCGGCAAACTGTGAGTAGCTTTAACAGCCGTCGCTGCATGCGTCGGGTTATTCGGGCATTACAGATACAGGAGAGAACCCTCGGTGGAACTCTAGCTCGCCATACTTCGATTCGTATTATTGCAACGTGAGTAGGCTGGATTTCACCTTTTATTGGTGGATTTACTTACCTACATACTCGCAGTGGGATTCGTAAGAACCTCCACCATGTGTTACCAGAGTGTTTCTGACTGCCGTCCAGATACCGAACCTTGTACCCATGGTGAGTCTCGCCACAAAATTATTTAGATCAGTTTCTAAATACTGCGCTTAGGTATGCAATGACAGACCCACGTTCGTTTGCTCAAATTGTGGAGGCGCAAATCGATATTTGGCGTCACGAAGGTGCGTAACATCGTGTTTCTGGTTTTAGAAACTTGCTATATCATTTTACCAGGATGGTTGCCTGAATGTCGAGGCGCAACTGTCCAACAATATATACAAGGCTCGAGCAGTAAGTAAATGCGCCTTCTTTGCGCACTCAACCACACACTAACACAAAGGCGGCAGACGCGGATCCCATCCTCGCAGAGTTTTTCATCAAGTAAGCTGCAATAACGCCCCGGATCCAGGTCTGTGCCACTTACGGCGGGCATTTAGATGGGGAAATAGAGCAGCCGAGCTAGGAGTCACAGTCGACGATTTGTATGCGGCTTTGATCACCGATGCTGAAAAGCAACCAGACAATTGGAATCTCCAAGGACGTCAAACCGAAGTATGGAAACAATATGGTGAGAATAGCTGCTTCGTTGTTGGGCTCGTCTCATTTATGTGTGCCAGGTTACATACCTTGCGATATTTGGGAGCCCTCTGGAGCAAATACTAAGCAAGCATCGCGAAGTGTAGAGGTGCGATTGACATGATTTGACCCATTTGGCGACTTACCAATTCTGATAGTATGCGTTCGGAGACTTTTGTATCTCGCAAGTTGCAAAAGCTTTGAACAAAACCGAGGACCATTTGAAAGTAAATCGCCTAGTTTACCCTCCTACGCTAATACTAACCATCTGTTTGCTAGTATTCAAAACGCGCAGCAAACTTCGTCAATAGCTGGGACCATTCGGTTTCTATCGCAGGGCATCAGGGATTCATCCAAAATAGATATCGAGACGGCACCTTTAACTTTACAGACCCGCGGCATTGCTCCATACACGACCCGCTCGAGTCGACGTGTTATTTGAATGCAGTTAATACCGACGGTTTTTATGAGTCATCGCCAATTGTGGTAAGATTACTTTAAGGTTGGTTTCACTGGTTTGTATTAACGCCCTTGTTAGTACTCACAGGTGACCCAAGTTCAGTCATCAGCTTGCGCGTACTAATGACAAGTTGTTTGGACACGCGGTGGATGCAGTACGTTCCCCATGATAACTCCAAATTGATCGAATTACAAGGAGGGAAGGAGGCATTCGTCAAACGTCTGGATTGGATATTTGAACAGGCAAGTGTTTAACCTGGGTATACTTGCTGTCCCGTAACTGGTCCGCAGGGTTACTTTGATGTTTCAAACGAACCGTCGCAGCAGATGCCATTTATGTCAGATATATGCGTCAACTCACCGTTGTCCGGCGTCTGATGACCTACTCCTCACAGGTATCACTATGCTGGGCAACCAGGAAGGTCAACTAAGCGTAGCCGAGAAGTGATCTCAAAGTTTTATAACCTCACCGATACTGGCATCCCTGGTAAGTACTCTTAGCTTGGGGCCACTTATGAAACTGAGGTAGTCTCTGCATAGGTAACGACGACTCTGGTTTGTGTTTTATTTGCAGTGCTGCATAACGGGACCTTACGCCTAGATCCAGGAGCGATGGCAAGCTATGCTGCATTTTACCTCGTTGGCCTCTATCCACTGCCAGCGACCCGCCAAGTGCTGGTTTCCTCGCCGTGGTTCCCCACAGTCAACTTCACGAACAGCGTTACTGGAGCCACCACGACCATCAATGCGGTCGGGTTCCAAGGGAATCCCCAAGACATTCAGGAGGGGAAGGTTTTTGTGCAAAATATAACGATAAACGGGCAGCCCTGGGAATCTCGTTGCTGGCTGGACTGGAGTGTTTTTGAAGGTGGGGGAATTGTTGACCTGCACCTAGGAGAGAGCGAAAGTCAAGACTGCGGGGAGGGCAATGATGCTTTACCTGCATCCTTGTCAACTGGCGGATATGATTGAAGAAACCAAGTGATTTTATGTTTAGTGAAGCCCAGTGAATAAAAATATCGTTCGTCGCGGGCACTGTCTAGTTTAAACCACCGTTGTGGGCATCGTGTTCGCCCTGGGCTTGGTTTTGTTTGCAGGCCACATCCTCTTGGAAGCGCTGGCGCTTGTTGACCAGCAATGATTCAATCTCAACCAAAGCCAACCGAATGCTATCTCGAGGGCTTTTCCATGTCCGGCTGGCCAGAATACGAAGGAGTATCCCGTTGAGTTGTGTGGTGAATCAGCGGCGCCGCATATCGATCCTGGAGCCCCTCGCGTCGGGTATTATTGAGACTGGCCATATTCTTTCGTCTCTCCCACTGGCAACATCTCTCCCACCCTATTCGAGCGCCATAATCGCAATCACACTTGCTTTGCGCATGGGGATCACGTTGCCGATGGCACTTTGGGTGAGTACTTTTACGTGATCGATATTTTTAATTCTAATCTGGACCAAGAGCAGGGCACGGGCGCACCGTCGCGAACATATCGTTGGCCCTGAGCTCCAAGCATGGCGAGAGAAAACAAAGGAAACTGTGGGGAAGGCCTTTGCACGCGAGGGGAAACCGTACGAAGAATATCGAGCAGAAATGGGTCGTCTGGTAAGTTTCTGACGAGTGTTGGCATGTTTGCGACTCATCCTCCTAGCAAGTGGCTAAAATCAAAGAGCTCAACAAGATCCATCGTTGTTCACCGTTACCAACGATGCTTGCACCGTTTGCAATCCATGCCCCTCTCTTTATCCTGGCGACGGCGAGTTTTCGGCAGGCAGCGCTCATGCATACCGCCCCAATGAACCCGCTCGCATTAGAGTCTTTTCTGACTTTGCCGTCTCTTGCACACGTTGATCCCACCGGTGTGCTCCCGATTGCCGTTGGCCTTTTGATGTTTTCGAATGTCGAACTGGGCCGCTTGTCCCGTCCGACGAAGCAAGTCAAACCAGCTCCTAGCGACGGCTCGAGAGAAACTCCGACGACTGAGCTACCACGGATGTCTTCGCTGGTCACAGCGCTCGAGAATGGGTTGCGCGGCGCTTCTATACTCTTCATTTGGGTAGCGATGCAAGCTCCTGGGGTGAGTGCTCAACCGATATATTTCGCGTAAATTGACGTTTGGCATAGGCGGTTGTGTTATATTGGTTGACTTCTGCGTCGTATACGCTTATCGAGCGTCTATTCTTCATAAATCACGGGAAGCGCGAACCCAAACATCCTGACCGCCCAGTAATTCAACCTGCGAGCCCCACCACAGGCACTGCTGAGGGTCGAAGCGCTCGACGACGCAATCGGGGGACCTTTTGACAAGGTAGGTCACCTGTCGATACTTTTTCCCTCCCCCAATGATTTAAAATGTGGTCTGAGAGACCCGCGCTTTGACCGCTGGGTTCCACTGAAGCGTAAAACTTGATCTAATATGATTTTTTATATCATTCTTTATACCCTTTTCTTGATATATTTCATTACTGACTTTGTTCTGTAAGCAACATTAGGGATGCCCCGAGAGGTGCGGTAGTGGTGCATAGTGTCCGTACTGGGGCGGTTGGATAGAGTGCGTCGAGCCTGTGATGGAATGTCCGAAGGTGGTTTGCGCACTTTTAACACTTTTAACTCCAAATGTAGTCTCCAGTCTGTTGAAATTGAAGCGACACGGTCATGTGATCGTGAGGTGACACAGCTCCTGCCACGCGTGATTGCACAACCGTTCAATTCTCTAACTAATCTCACCGGCACACAATAACAACATGAGCACCAGGCGAGCGGCGATGGTCCAAGTGAGGGGCCAATACATTTGCGCCTTCAAAAACTGAATATCCCTAGGTTTTTACTCGCAAATATTCGTTATCGTTAACGACAGACGCCATTGCCTTTCTCGACAAAATCCTGGACGAACATAATATCCCAGATAGTGATGTGCAGGACTCGTTGGAGTACATTGCCAAGGCTTACATGAAGCGGGACGGTGAGCAACCCTACTTGTCAGACGTGGGTTGATTAACATTGGCCTTGCTACAACTAGATGCGACTGCGATTATTTCGACCGAAGTGCTGGAGCGGATTTACGATATGATGCAGCTCGGGGTTGAAGGAGGAGCAACGCAAGATCTCGACGAGGAAGAAGTCAACCCCGACCACTATTTGCATGTGATCAATGCGTTTGACATGCCTTGGTGGAATTTTAACAGTGAGCGCAAAGCCTTTGAAAAGTCTTTCACTTACTTTGCACCCTTACACCGACGCTGACTCTTGCTTGAAGATCTTCAAACAAGTCGAGCATCGGTGGATCTCCGACGTCTCGGGCGCAGTTTCTGCGTGATCGGTATAACATCATCAAGCAAGTAGTGTTGCGCAACGAGCACTTTTCTCCTCCTGCTGTTCCAGGGAAGGATCGAGATAGTTATCTGAAGGTGCCCACTAGTGAATCGTTTGGGGGGGGGGGGGGACTAACCAACATACAATCGCACGTAGCTCACTACCACGAAGAATCTCCTCGGGCGAGCTGGTGAACCGTTCATGCTTTTTGGGATGTTAACGCACTCCCCGGATGGTAAGCTATGCCTGGAGGACTTGGAAGGTCGAGTCGAGCTGGATATACGGAATACGGTATCTATTCGTTGTTTGTCCTCGAGCCTTGAGTGGTAACAACAGACGCAGGGACCGTGCGAGGGGCTGTTTACTGAAGGGTCAATGGTTTTGTGCGAGGGTATTTACACCGATGAGGAAACGCTTAGCGTAGAGGCTATTGGGCACCCTCCGAGTGAGAAACGAGAAGTTTCAAGGTGAGCATTCGAGTTAATCGATTTATAATTGACGGCTATATCCTTTGAAGGTCAATATTCGGCCACATTGACTTTCTGGGAAAAGGAGCGACAACATTAGTTGAGGAGGTATTTTTTTTCGTTGCTCTCGTTTGGCTTTTGCTTACCGACTACAATCAAGGCTAAATTCGACGCTCGCCTCCAGCGAGTTTACAGGCCGTCGTTCATTGTCATCTCGGATCTCTGGCTGGACCATCCTCGCACTACGCTCGGCCTCCGAAAGCTTTTCCAGACATGCATAGAACAAGATTGGGTGCCACTTCTGTTCATATTCTGTGGAAACTTTACCACTCGTGGGATTGGTCAAGGGTCTGGGGATGCACTCTTCAAGTATACAGGTGTGTCCTACCCGCATATAGGCGCCTGTCCGTCCCTCATTCGTCCATATATTTTTTTAGAATACTTTGACGCACTAGCAGATCTTCTGTCATCGCCGGAATACCACCCGATCCTAGAGAAATCGCAGTTTGTCTTCGTTCCCGGCCCACTGGATCCCTGGGGTTCTTCGACGCTTCCCCGACCTCCCATCCCGATGTCTTTTACCACCAAAATCCGCGCTAGAGTGCCTCGCGTACACTTCACCTCAAACCCATGTCGCATCAAGTTTTTCTCGCAAGAAATAGTCATATTTCGGGAAGACGTGATGAGTCGAATGCTTCGAAACTTGGTTGGTATTAAGCGAGTAGTTGGGGACACAGACCTAAAGAAATACGTGAGTATAATACAAATACCTGGCTCGCTGCTCCTTGCTCAATGTCTTTAATAGCTTGTGCAAACCCTCTTGGATCAAGCACATCTTTCTCCGATTTCTTTGAACGTTCAACCAACCCTGTGGGAGTTTGACCAGTCACTCCGTCTCTACCCCATGCCTACTGCTGTGAGTTCCCTCCTTTAAATCACGGCGGGGCCATGCCTGAACTCCATAAAGCTTGTGTTAGCGGATAAGTACGAACGATACGATCTGACTTACGAAGGTTGTCATGTTTTCAACCCTGGGTCTTTTTTGGGTTCCTCTTACGGGTTTTCCATGTGGTTACCTCAGGATAAAATCAGCGAACCGTCAGAGCTAGAGCTCGATGATGATTAATTTCTCGTCGAACTTTCCTACATTGCTTTCTTCACCTGTTAATGTAACTCTTGTTTGGTCGTTTAAGCTCATTGAATGGTCATGGGCGGTTGTCTTTATTTGGCTGAATGCTTGGCAGCCCGGCCGGCAGTGTGTAAGCTCGCAGACGAGGTCAGGTGATGTACGCATTACTCCCAACTCGTCCATAGACACCGGCTGGTGGCAAGCCTACTTCGCCTACCATATTTCACAGTTTAATTGTTAACTCAAAACCCGGGCAAAAGATACGGTTTATACACTGAAATCTGCCCGTTGGATCTGGACTTGGGCCCTATTTGCGTGTTGGAGGCGCGTTGGAGCACGCTGATTTGGCCACGCCAACTAGTGAGTGTAGTGTTGGATTGAGCTTGAAGGGCTAAATAACCTTTTTTTGCAGCTAAAATGATCTATTTGCTCGCTGCCGGTTCATCCTTCTTTCTGGGTCTGCTGATTCTCTGCCTTCGATTTCGTGGTCCCTACGTTCTACACAAGATCTTTCCCCAATGCTCTGTAAAGTCTGTCAGCCCGCGCTCTATTCGCGGCATTCGAATCAATCATGGTCAACATGTGATCGAAGTCGAACGCATTGGATTGTCCTTGGGACGTCAACCTAATACTTCCAGTTGGCTCGCTTTCCGCTGCAGTATCAAAATTATCAACGTATCCTGCCGTTTGTTCGAGCAGGAGCCAAGCGATATCGCGTTGCCGAAGGCTAAGCCGGTCGTCTCTAGGGAGCCTTCATCCTTGCGCTCGCGAAAGCCCAGGTTTAGCATCCAGAACTTCTCCATGCTCATCAACCCATCGAATGACACCGTTGCTCCGCCGCTGGTGATACTAAAAAGGATCGCACCCTCTTTGGCGCGCAGTATCGACGGCTTACTCCGGCCTGTGTTTCGAGTCGTATCCGTTGCCGCCTTTCGTCTCGTCATTCGCTTCCTTCCGGCGCTGATGCATGCCGTCGACTTCGAGCTCAACCATGCCACAGCCACTCTCCCTCGAGCTGATGATTTTACCGTGTCGGTCGACCAAGTTCGAATGACAGCTGAGGTTGAGTTCTCCCAGCTTGAAGGTGTCATTGGTGATTCATCTGCCGAGGATGTGGAGATGACCATTCTACGGCGACTTGCCCGAATGGGAAACTGGAGGCTCAGGCTTAAAGGAAGTTGGGCCAGGACTTGGAATCGTGCATGGGGCCGGACTCATGTGTCAACGGCAGTGTCTGTGCAGGTCGGGCGCATGGAAGGCAGCGTGCGGCCTGGTTTGGCGCCCGTCGACAGCAGCCCGATCATTGCCATGTTACCCCCGGTTTCCGTGTTCAAACTGGATGGAGCTTCCACCCTCAAGGGCTCAGTGAGCTTTATACCTAGACGAGCTGCTTTTGAAGAACAGAGCCTGGATTTTTCTGCGTCGTTTGGGACACTTGCGCTTGACCTTGATAATGTACTCGCCTCTGCACAGCGAGTGGCGGGTGTTCTGGCTTCAAGTCGAACTGTTTCTCTTGACCGTTCCCCACTAGCTAGTGGAAGTGTACCTGATACATTCTCTCCCCCGATGTCGCCCACCTCTGGTGTCCCCTCCAACTCGGTGAGTACCCTTATTCTGAGCGGCTAGCGCAGTAAATCTCACGTACACAATAGAACCTACGCCGATTCCGCGAGCGCGCGAGGAAACAAGGCACCTTGGTAGGAGTGGCACCTAGCTCATCGGCGAACTACTACTTACGACCATACAGGATCTTATGCAAGTGTTCAAGGGAATAAACCTACGGCTCCCTCGGTTTGAATGTATGATGAATGCAAGCAATGCGACTTCCACGACCCACAACCGTCTTTGCTTTGAGGTTCTCGATATATTCTTCAAGTGCGGTGCCAGCCACCCTGAGTCCCACCGTCTGCATCGAAGCTGGCTTGGAAACCTGGCGTGTCAAGGAAAGGCACCGGCTCTCGCCCTGGAGGCCGGGTTTGGGGCAACAACTTTGGCTTGGATCGCCGCAGTTAGCAATGCTCCTGTTCCTCTTTTGACTCTCGATCGCTTTGCAGCAAGTGCTTTGAGCACATCTTGGGCTAAAGGTTTTCGAATGGACCCCAACGAGAGTCTGCTGGTTGTCGAGGCTACGATTGACCCTCTGGTTGTCAGCGGCACTATGAAGGACCTCCGTGTTTTGGAACAGCTATCTAGAAAGTTCTCTTCTCCCCCTTCCTCCGAACAACTAGCTCACCCCCAATCTCCTACAATGCATATGCCCAAATTTGCTGTCGATGTTTATGCCAAGGGCCTCGATGTTTTGTTCTGCCTAGACAACCATGGCCCGCAAAGTCCCAATCTCGCTGGCGTTCATCTCCGTATCCCGCAATCTGAGTTCCATGGATCTTCTCAATTTGTGCATAGGTCCTGGGCCCGCCGTGACCAAGCTCGCGAGGCGTATACCGAGTCCACGGTGTTGATGGATGCGCCATACCTCCTGTTGTTCGAGCTCATGGGCTTCATCGGACCTGCCGATGTACAGATGGTCTTCGCAGACAGGGTCCCCGTTTCTCAGTCGAGTCGCCACAGCGTTTTTCGCTCCGCACAAATCGAACTCAGCGCAAACGGAGAGATGCTTGCAGCCATGCCAGATGGTGCTAGCATGGCGACTGTAGATTGTACAACTCTTATTGCCCGTACTCGAAGTATCGCAGATACGCTGGCCTTAGATCTAACCTCCGTCGAGGCCTCGGGCGTCATCCTCGACCTGCTCGTAGCCCACGCAATGGGCCGCGCCCCAAAAGATATCCCCACGAATCCCCAAGCATTCATAAGCACACTTCCTGTCGGCATTAGCGCCCATCTTGCTATTGGAACAATTTCCTGTCTGGCTTCTGGTCGAGATTTTGCACCGAGCAATACTAAAGCTGTTAAACGTGGCTTGGAGATGCGAACTGGCTTGGTAGTCGATTACTGCTCGATGGATGACAGCCAACATAGCTATCGCACCCGCAGCGAGCGGTTCGCATCGATCCAACACAGAGATCGGTTACAACTCAGGGAAGATATCTTGCCCGAAGCTATCTCCGTCTCTCAAGAGCTTAGTTCGGGCGCTGGAGAACGTGGGGCAATTCTGCGCATTGACGTATCTTTATTCCAATTGCGACCAATTGTCGATTTTGGGAGCGCTTTTGTCCCACTTTCAGATTGGGAGGCTTCCGCGGCCGCGACAGTCCCAAGTCTAGTTCTCAGTATTCCGTATATGCGCGTCGACACGCTCTTCAAGCGAACGGCGATGTCTCAGTCTTCGTCCTTCCGCGATCTATGCCGTATTGTAGTTGATATCCGTCGCGTGCGGCTAAACCTATCTGTTCACCACGCCTATTGCCTTGCCCTGGCTTCTACCGCCGTCCCTCGAACACCACCATCCACTCCCCCTCCACATTCCCCGCCTCCGTCGAGCTCTCGAATGCTGGTGCATGCTAGTGGTCAAATCGGCAGTCTCCAAGCGAAGATCGACCTTCCCGGGACCGAAAAAGTTTATCTTTGCGTTGAAAAACTCAAAGCAATTTCTCAAGAGGATCGTCACGAAGTCTCATTTAGAGTGTTTTACGCTTGGGTTTTAGCCAATGACGGTCAATGGGACGAACTGCTTCGACTCCGGCACCTTGAAGTGTGCACCCCCAACGCGGAATCCCCTAGCATAAAGATAACTGGCCAAGATGCTCGAATGCGTATCCCCCATGAATATTCCCTCGCTAGCTTGATTCAAGACATCTCCCTCGCCGCCAAAACGACCAAGCATCTATTCCATATTATCAAGTCGGACCATTTCATTGCTCTAGGGACCCCTCCAGCAGAAGATGCCAAACGCGTTCCCCCAATATCGATCTCACTTGGCTCGCTGGTTGTCGAGGCTGTGGACGACCCGTTTGAGACCAAGTTGGTCTTGGCTTGGAGGGCTGGCTTAAAGGAGCAGCAGGAGCGTTTGATTCGGGAAGAGGCGTTCGATGCCAAGGTCGAGGCTATAAACATAGAAGCCCGTGACAACCCCGAGCCGATAGTCGGTAGCCAAGGTCTCCGAGATTGGCACTTTGGCAGCAAACACACGGTACCCATCGAGGAAGCGCGGCAGCGATTGCAGCAGTTCAATTCTAGCGCATGGATCAGTACCTTCAATACCGCTAAGATGGCCTGGGCAAAACGCGAAGAGGCTCAATTCCGCCGGCTTGGACAACCAATGAGTTCTACTCACCTTGACGTTCCAATCCCCCTAGATATCCGAGCGATTCAGAGTGTCCCCTCGCTACTGCGGCTTATGTTCGATGGCGTCCGACTTGAGATAGGGAAACCTACATTCGCCGGAGATAACCCCTCCGCTCTACCTCAATTTCTCAAGCGCACTGGAGGCCTGCCTCTTGACACGGAATACACTCTGCTCGTTCCACTGAGTCTTCGCTGGGAAATGCGTTGCGCCGCTGCGACACTACGCGACTACCCACTCCCGCTGTTACAGATCCGGGCAAACCCTGATCAATCACCCGCTTGGACTGCATCTACAGACCTAGTCATCGCTGAGGAAATAGGGCCTTCTGATTCGGTAGAATGGTTGCGATCGGTTGTCGTACCAGATGGATTGGGTCTGGCTGACCAGCCGGGCTTTTCTCTTCTCGTCCCCAAGACAGGAATGCCCGTAAAGACTTACGCGAACCCGGTTGTCCGTGTCACGTCTTCCTCCCCTACAAATATCTCGTGGGGTGTATCATACCAGCCCTGCGTGTCTGACGTGACGCGTATCCTCGAATCCTTGACACACCCCTCGCGAGACCCATCATCGCCCCTTGGGTTTTGGGACAAGATTCGGATGTCGTTACACGGGAAGCTTAGGATAGCTTTTACTGGGGATTTGAATCTCATTGTCAAAGGTTAGTATTAGTTTTGAGATCCTCCAAACACGTTTTAAAACACATTTCCCTAGGTTCTCGGGATCCCTATGAGATATCTGGAACAGGTGCTGGGTTCGCTCTATGCTGGACGGGGAATCCTGAGATTTTTGTCGGATATCACCTTGAAGAAAAAGAGCTAATACAATTCCAAGGAGATCGGATGTTATTGGGGATACCGAAGTGAGCTATCCTTTATGGCACTTTGGTACTGTGCTGATTAACCGCGTAGCCTACAAGGCTTTGTCGAATCCCGGAAAAGTGGCACAGAGTCCCCATCTAGTTTCCTTCCAACTCTCAATCTCACCGCTCCACTTGATTCCGAGGGCCAACGACCTCACCTGCAAAAAATATGTGCCAAACTCACCAACGGTGTTAAATTTGGGCTAGGATTTGCCTTGGAGCGTACTTGCGAACCTGGTTGCAGCATGGATCACAAGTCTGGCCCGTGCCGACGCTTCGACTTTCGGCCACACTATGACATCAAGCTCCGCCCTAGTACTGGCGACCCCTCAGTCGACTCGTTTGCCGGATTTCGTTCGGATTTTGTCCATTTCTCACTGTCTCTAATATCGGCCAACCGACACATCCAAACTAGCACGAACTCCAACAGCTTTCATCTCAGTCCCAAATCGTTTGCACACTTCTTCGCCTGGTGGGACTTGTTTAATCCGCCCAACGGCCCTATGCTGTTGCCTATCCGACAAGGCTCGCTCTATCCATCCGACAAACCGCCACCAGTCAAGCTTACTCGCCACCTTGCTACCCTCAAATATCGGTTCTCGTTGTCACCTCTCTTCATCTCGCATGTCTATCGTCAGGACTCTCGAACGTCTTGGGCAACCGGCATTACTCCTTGTGTTGGCATCAAAGCGGTCCTCGAATCCCTCCAAGCAGACTTGCACCAACGCGACGAAATGGAAACAATTCGAAATAGTGTCACTGGCATCACCACACAGAAAGCGCATAAACCATTCTCCGCGGCTGAGGTTGTTGCTAAAGGACTTGACTTGCGTGCGATGTTGGCCCATTTTAGCGAACCGGAAAAACCAGCAGTGAACTTACCCCCTGTGTCCGACAATGAATTCGATTCTTCGTCATCCGCTCGCCCCCCGATGCCTGATTCATCGAAAGAGCCGCTCTCGTCGCGTTGGGTCGACTTCGACGACTTCGTGGAGGTTGATTGGGCCCCTAATCACGAAGAGCCAGACCTCTGGTTGTTCGCCGCTGCTTCATGCCCTCGCATCATGTACTTCAAGAAACCCGACCACTCCCCACCTGAAAATGGCGCTGGAACATCCTGTTCGGGGGTAGACGGCGCAGTATCGCGCTTTGGCAACGAGGACACACATATCTGTTTCATGGGTACTGAGTTATGTAAGTGTAATACAACTGCCTGCACCTTTAACTTAATTATTGTTTTGCTGCTGCTGTCGGATAGCTGCGATCCAAGTACAGGCCACTCTTTGTCTCGAACGACTCAGGATACTCGAGGATGAGCTATCGGAGGTCATGTCTTTTAAGGAAGATGCTAAGGCCGTTAGAGCATCTGTGGCAGAGGTAGGCTTGTTCACTCGAATAGCGTAGCATTAGATCGCTGATTGCCGCATCAGGACGAGGTATTTCGAGCTCGGGAACAATCCTTGGAGAGGAAGATCGAGCTCCTGAGAGAACATTTAGACAATCTCGAACGTGCTGAGCTGCGACTTGCACAGCGTGATACCGAGAACGCACCCCGGGTTTCTAAAGGGTCACTTTCCTACAGTTACCCTACTGAGTTCGAGGTTGATGTCGACTGGTCCCAGTTCGATAATATTTACCAAATCCATTGTCCTCAAGTCCATCTGAACAACTATACCCGCAACGTAAGTTTAGAGTATTCTACCCCGGTGAGATATTCACTTATTTCGCCTAGATCCTCCTTGATTATTACTACTCTTCTCGAAATCGACGAGGATTCGAGTATCACTTGTCCGAGCGAGCCGTTCGATTCATTCGAGAACAATCACCTGCACCCACAGCCAAGCCACCACGCTCCTCCCGAGAGTCTGCTGATGGTCCAATCCCCCGCAATCGTGCCCAAGCAGCTGCTCATACCATTCGAAAGATATTTACTTCGGAAGGAGGCTCGCGCGAATCGGCAGCCGTGGAGATCCCTCAACCTATCCACTGCCAAGGCAAGGGCGAAATTGAACCGGCCAGTGGCTGGAAGACGGATAGCATCGTGGTGAACAAGAGCCACCTGTGCTTGCTTTTGAATCCACAGTTCACGCTGAGGAGCACGGTGGATGCAGAATCAATATTGGTGATCACAGCAGCCAAGGCATCCCTTCAAACGTTTGCTATCCTCGACAAGAACTATATGGACGGCTATACGAGTGATCCGATCAACGCGCACATTATGAAGCGGTACGCTCTTTTACTCCGCCAATCTAGATGAGACACTGATATTATCACAGGAACTATGGCTCGCTGAGCGGCCTCCAGATATTCTCCCCCTCACGAGCTCGTGATCGCACCATGAACAGTACACCCTACCAAGTTCCGCTGGAAGTACTACTCGACTTGAGATGTGAAAGTAACGATTTCGACCGCCTTGTGCCACAAACAGAAGCAACTCTACAAGTACGTCGTTTATGTATAGGCAACCGCCAAACCCATGCTAACATATATGCAGTACGACAAGTTCAATCGACTTCGCCTTCGCAACAAAGTCACTTCAGATACAGTCATCTCGTCTGGGGAACAAAATTCTAACGATCATCTCCAAATGCAAAATGTAAGCACTCCATCTTTCTCGACTTCAGCTCCATACCCACCGAGGATTCCAGGACCGAGTAATCCTCCATGTCGACCACTTGGCCATGTCTTCCAATTCACAGAACTTCGCCGCCATCTACAACATCGTATCCGACTTGATCCTATACACCGATCCGGACCAACGGGAACGCAATCGTCAACTCCAAATGTACATGTATAGCTACGACTTCCGCGACTTCATGACATCGGCACGGGTCGTATCCCAACTGCAGCAACGCCTTCGCACGCTTCTAGAAACCGAAACGCAGTATGCGTGCCAGGGCTCTCCACTCACCGAAGATCGCCTCATGACCCGCGCGCAGATATTCTTGGTCTCGGAGGAGCTCAATCTTATCTTCAAGGCGATTCGGTTAGTGCAGGAGCAAGATGAAAATGCGTCGGATGAAAACAAGTCAAATATGCGATTCGATGCATTCGCCAAGGAGATTTCGTGGAAGATGCTCGAAGATACAAATGACACCTTGGCGAAGCTTTCCGTTCGTGGGATCGAGTATGCATGGTATAGTCAGAAGGACAGCTCCGCCGCAAACAAGCTGGTGATCAACGACCTGCAAGCCCTAGACAGTTCACTCGACGCGGTGTTCACGGAGATGCTGGTGAAATACGACAAGGCATCCTCTCACCCGATGGTTGCGGTTCGTCCTTTTCCACGCATCATTTACTTTCTGGCAATCTAACCCATAATCATTATTTAGAAATCACTTTTCGCTCAAGCCGAGTGGTCTATACTCGCCCCAGTCGGCGGTATTCCAATCGTGAACTCGTTTGTGCTCGACTTGCATCCTATCAGGCTTCAAATTGAGCGTAAAGTTGGGCGCAAAATCATGGCTTACATATTCCCTCAAAATATTCCGGCAGATGCTGGTGCCAAACCATCGGGTGGAAGCACGCCTAGGCCATCGGGAGTGAACGCACCCAGCCACAAAACCCACTCGTCTATAAGTGCTGGAATTGGAGCTAGCATGGGTATTGGAGCGGGAATTGCGGGCGTGCCACGTGCGTCTCTGGAAAACACGCCGCTGGAGGGTGCAAGCCCACGACCACGGATGCTGAAGAAACGCGCAACATCCCATTCCAACCTCAAAGAGTCTGCCGCTGCTTCGACCACCACCGCAGGAAGCGATCTCGCAGGAGGACATCGGCCAATACTAAAGTCGCGCTCGTCTCACGCACTGAGAGATGACGCCAAGGCTGCTGCGGCTGCGATCCCGTCCAAGGCAGTGCCACGTACTGCTCTGGTTCGACCCGGGACAGCTGAGGGGGGCAAAGACAAGGAGCGCGAGAGGGAGATCGAGGCTAAAGATGACGCCAACGAGATGCGTGTGAGGGCATCCAAGAATCGGACGTTCGTGCTTGTGAGGGTATCTGGGTGCGTGTCTAAATCCGACCTCTTTGCATTGCGTTGACAAAAACTTATACATAACAGGCTGGTATTTGTGTTGAGTTACAAGGTGATCGAATGCATCAAGTGCGTTTCTGCAAGAAATAGGACTCATTCTATTTCCTCAGCGCGACACACCAATGAGTTTGACGACAGTCCCGGACTTGGACGACTTCAGATTCGAGACACCCACGTTCTCATACGAAAACGAGACCTGGAGCGTAAGTTCCCACATTTCGGTAATGTTGAACAAATGTTTACCAACTCTTGATAGTTCCAAGACATGGTTGAGGTGTTGAAGAAAGGTATGGAAACGCACAAGTTCTCCGATACTCCATAACTGACGCACTATGGGTCCTAGACATCTATAAGGCCGCCTGGGCTCAAAAGGGTGCGCTGTTGCGCGAAGTATTCACCAAAGCCAAAATCATCACCCCCAAACGGTTCCTTCCCAACGAAAACCGGCTCCCTTGGAGCCAAAAGCGAGCTCGAGGTAAAACTGTCAAGGCCATCCTCGTTGGCGAAAAGGGACAGGGGGCAGAGCAGGAAAAGGATCACTCGCTGGATGACAATCTCGTGGAATCAATGATTGCTAGCGACTCTGGCCTCGCACTTTTGCAGCATACCGACCTCCCTTCTTCGAGCCAGAGCACTTTCCCAACGACTCGGCAGCCTCTCACGCAAACATCGCTCTCGGACAGTGGGCCAGTCGATTTCCCTGGTGATCAAGAGCCGTCACCCACTCCCCGATCACTCGCGTCATCTCGGGCTAGTAGCAGCTCGCATCCTACTCCCGAAAGCCCCAACCAGTTCTCTGGCAATATCGGGTCCGCGTCGACACCATATTTCTCGTTCCCGTCACCTCCGTCACCCCCACCTATGTCCGTGAGCGGGACAAGTACAACACGGGCCGCACGGGAACGGGTGCTGAGTTTGTTCAAGAAAGGAAAGAAAAAAGAGACTAGAACCGATGGGGTGAGTTCGGTTTGACAAACTAGTTTGACTGGAGTTTGACCTTCCTCGAAACTCAGATTGTAAAGTCCCGCCAGTCGCTTGACATTCCAGATATGCCAAGCCTACCCGGCCCCAGACAGCGCACAATCAGCGCACACGCCAAGATGTAACAATAGCCACAGCGCCCGCATCTCATAATACTTATACTTTACATACCGTTACTACGATCGTTCTGCACCCATATAGTCTCTCTCATACCACTGCTTTCGCGCTCTTTTCTGTTCCTTTTGCTGTCGGCACGCATTGTAACCTCGTACATAATATTACCCATCAGGACTCTTAGATTACGATGAACGCAGCTTACGCTTACCGCTAGCGGGACAGAAGAAAAAAGGCGACCAGGCGCAAGTAATACCTAGTGATCCGTCCGTTACGGGCCCCAATAACAATATTCTTTTTGGGTGACATATTTATTTGGAGCACAAGGTCGACTTGAACGTCCACCAAACTCGTCTTTCACAAATACACGCATACAGTCGTGACCGACGTAACACCATAAGGCACCGCAGCAAACACATCAATTTTTCGGGTATGACTTTCAGCAACACCCTACTAATATTAAATATCTCTGTAAAAAATATTTTTCTCGTATGCACAACACCCAGACCCCACAAAGCCCATACCCTGCGCTTTACGAGTATCCAATAATTCCTTGTGGCTTGTACGGCTCCTCCAGCTCCTTGATTTCTTCTTCGGTAAGCTTGACATGCACAGCACCTTAAAATATCAATTTAGCTTAGCTATTGGCTGCGGCTCGACCACGACCTCCGACGCACCTGCAATATCCTCGAGGTTTTTCAGGTTGGTCGTTCCGACGATGGGGGCTGAAACTACGTCTTTGGAGAGCATCCAGGCAATCGAAACCTGAGCCATGCTTATCCCCCTAGCTTTCGCGATTGCTTCGACGCTATGCCTCCATTAGTTCCAGAAAGCCAACCCGGAGGTGGCATACCCACCGGTTGATTATTTGGGTCTCGCTATCCGTATACTGGTTTAGATGCTTCATGTAGCTTCAGTGTTCACTGCGTTAGCACAATTTTATGATAAGAATTGATGTTTGACGTACGGGTCTTTTTCTTCACGAGACGTCTGTTCAGACAGGGGACGTGCCAAGCGACCACGCGCGAGGGGAGACCAAGGGATACACCCCACACCGAGCATCTGCATACGTACCATATAAGGCACCACATTCTGTAATTACCTAGCCTAGCTTACCTTGAGGGTGGGCATCATCTCGCGCTCCTCCTCTCGATGAGTGAGACTGTAATAATTCTGCATCGAAATGAACGGTGTCAATTTGTTTGCGATCGCGTAGTTTTGCATTGCGTGGAACTGCCAAGCGTAGCAGCTTGACATTCCTATGTAACGGACGTAGCCAGCTTGTACAACATCGTGGAGGGCTTGCATGGTCTCTGCGATAGGGGTACTCGGGTCGAAGCGGTGGCATTGGAGGACGTCGACATAGTCGAGCTGTAGCCGCTCGAGGGAATGTTTGATCGACTCGAATATATGCTACGATATAATTGCGCGTTGGTAGAGTTATGACCGAACTGGAGTGCTGAACCCACCTTCCTGCTCAACCCAAATTGGTTTACATAGCCATCGTCGAGTTTCGCTTGCTCGGTGGTTAGAGAGTAGATGCCTCCCATGGTCCTGCCTACTACCCCCCACAACTAAACGCATCCAGATTTAGAATGCAGGGTTAGAAAATGAGCAGCCAATGGCTATACCTTGGTCATAACGACGATTTCGTCCCTGGGCAGGTTCAGCTGCTTGATAGCTTTTCCTAGGATCTCTTCGGACCGTCCATTGGAGTAAATGTTTGCCGTATCAAAAGTTTGGATCCCCAAATCGTACCTGAGGTTATATATTAGCATTTCTTCCAGGGGGGCAGCGACCAAGAGTTACGAACGCTGCTTTGACATGGGAAATGCCTTCCTCTTCACCTAGGACCCATCCTTGCCATTGAGGATCGCCATAGGTCATCATCCCGAGAATAATCCTGGAGACTTTTAGTCCAGACTGCCCCAGGCGCACTAAGGGATGAGCACAGATGAGTATATGCGCCATGCACTGGGGTGGGCGCACTTACCGTACTGCATCTTCTTCGGCTGCGAGCTAGACGCCATACTGGATAACACTGGAGATAAATGTAGTATAATTCGGGATTGTTCAAAACTCCGCGAGCTAGTATGCTCCTACTCGTTGCAGGAGCTTTATATCTTGTTGGACCACTGGAACTATCAAATGGACCCCAAAGTTGGACGCATCGTTGCTTCCAAGTAGGTGGAGGCCGCGCATGCATCTCCTGCCAGTGTGATTCAGCATGTCCTGGTGGAGGGATATATTTGGTGCGTAAGGATTGGTTCGTCAGGGAACCAAGTGGAGGTTGGGTGGAGGTTTGGCGCATGATGACTAAGTGGTCGTGTGTAGTTCTGGAGGCTTTGTTCTGATGGCTCACTATGATAAATTAGAAGGTTGCGTCGCGCAGGCTAAACGGGCGCTGGGTGCTTTTTGAGTTTGCGCCAACAATGCTAAGTGCTAAATTGACGGACACTCCAACTTCCGTCGCACGCTAGGAATGCGAGTTTGATGAATGTCAATAGACACTTTCTAGGCTATTTGAGGTGCTCTAGTTTTGTTTTATCTAAACCGTAAGTAGATATTTTCAACTCTGTAGCCTTTTAAATAGGGCCAGGGGCTTCCATGCATAACTTTCGTATGCCAAACGTCAGTTGCACCAGATTCGGGCTGCTTTCCTGGGCGGGATTCACGTCTTATTTGGTTTTTGGCCACGTGCCCGCAAGCCGAATTTAGGTGCGTCATGTAATTTGCAATTGTCCGTCAAAGATCTGCGGGTATCGGTCGGGCGTGCCCGTGCCCGGCCCTTCTCCTTATGCCTTGATCACTTTGGCACACTTCGACACAGTTTGAATCAATATCCCACCCTATACACCAGTCTACATGCGGGGTAAAACCATGCGGAACTGAATATGGTACCTATTCGGGTATAAATGTTATGGTGTAAGCGCCGGATGTTTATTTGTAATAGGCACTACCGAAGAACGCACCACCCAGTCTTTACTTCGACAACTGCGACCCATCCTCAACCGCGCGAACCGCGCCGCCCCGCGCGTAACGACCTTGAGACACAGCAACTCTGTGCACGCAGCCGGATCTCCAGACAACACCAGACGACCACAATGCCTTCTGTTCGAGTACGACGGAGCGTCGGGGAATACGCAGTGCTACCCGAACGCCAGGCTGGCACGCAAATCACTGGGCGTTCTTCCAACGAAAGACCACGCTCGGTAGCTGCTCTCTTTGGGTTTGCCCCTCAGCCTGCGCAGCACGAGCCCGATCTACCCAGAGCTGGAAGGCGGAGGGCGTCCACGTCTGCGAGCCGGAAACTCGAGGATCAGCCCACGTCGGTTGTGCAGCAGTACTGTACCGGCCAGCGAGGACGCTCAGGGGATGACACCAGGCCTCGGGCGAACTCGAGGGCACTCGCAGCGGTGTTTGCCCAGGAGCGTGCTGCGGCGTCGCCTGAACGGGGATCGGGGTCGGTGCTCAGCCATGGACAGGAGGGCGTACCGGTAGACATGCTTCTGGACCCCGCAGACGCCCGCGGCGCTGTTGGCAGTGCCCTTAGCTTGCATTCCGGCGAGCTTCCGCCCGCCTCGCTGCTCACTGAGCCGGGTATGGATGAACTACACCACCATGACGATGTTGTGGAGCACCTTTCCGTTATTGGTGAGCTGTGCCTAGATGTCTACCTCTGGCGTGAAGCTGATGAGCGCCTTGTTTCCTCTTTACAGACAACCACATTTCGACTGTGTCCAATCTCTCTAACGTGTCCAACTCTATCATCATTCCCAACCTTCCTATTTACAACAGACGACCTATAGTTACTCTCCCCACTCTTGCGGAGGATGATACACCTGCGGCTGCTGAAAAGGGCAAGAAGGTCGCAAAAGACAAACTTGACCGCCATGTCGAGGATGTCTTGGCCAACCGCAACAAGCTCAAGCGAGGGCTGGCAGGTTTCTGGGGGTTCGTTAAAACACGTGAGTGGCGCGGTTGTTCCGTGTGCGTATCCTTGGTGTTTACACTGTATCTGCAGCCATGGGGTTCATATCCTTTATCTACGGCTTTTTGTGTGGTATGTGATTTGCACACGTTGGTTCCGCAGGGCCGTCGGCTAACACCTCGCCACTTTAGCGTTCTGGGGAGCGGCTATTGTGATATTCCTGGTGAAGATCATCAATCTTCACAATGAGGACCGGCAAGGATTTTGGGTCGAGGTCAGCTCTCAGATTGAAAACGGCAAGTCGCATTTGTATTTAGGTGACATGCCGACTTAACCAGCTTCCTCAGCCCTCTTTACTGTCACAGGAGTCGGGTTGATTCCCTGGCGTTAGTCTCATTCACTACACCGTACCAATGCCACCCGCTCACTCTTCTCCCACAGGCGTTATTGATACTTATCGTGAGTTGTGATTGCCTATGAGTCTTGGAGCTGAAATCGAATGGCGGCGCAGGTATTGCGAAAATCTGGCATTATCGTCAAGTAACACGCAGATTGCGCCGAAAGGGGGGTGTCCCAGCGCTCGTCGACGGGAATGATCTTCCGGACCCTGTCTATAACCCGAATTACGTGCACGTTCTGTCGGAGAAACAACAAAATGAACTTCACTATCGTGCGTTGTTCCTCCCGCCTGCTCATCCGCCATTGAACGTCTTCGCACAGAACAACAGCAGTTCATGTCGAACCAGACGTGGTACCGACCACACGAGACAGAAACCCACAAGGCGGGCCTAATTCGTGGTGTTCAACGCTATCCAAGTATTGATCTGTGACTGTTTGCAGGCATTCCCAATCAAGACCGCCCTGATCATTTGCTTGCTTATTGACTTTAACTCGGTCTTTCAAGTGATGTTATGCGCATGCATGTGGAGCATGAACAGGTAAATACGCTGCATGAACATTTTCAGGTCACTAATATCCCGCGGTTAGGTTCCAGCGCCCCGCCTGGACGACTGGCACCCTCATCCCGGCCTCCTTCCTTTGTGGTATTGCCGCAGGTGTCCTCATCTGGCGCGGCGGAAATCAGACCAAGAAAGTCAAAGAGGTCGAACAACGCCTACGCGAGGCTCTGGACATGGAGTCTCGCGGGATCGGGATCGCCGGGTATACCGACACTCAACCTACAGGCGAAGAGTTTGCCGTTGTCACCAAACCAAGTGGAGACGGAGACCGAATTCCTTCGCTGAGACCCTTGAGCCCAGGAGCGACGAGTCCCGCCAGTGCTGGTGAAACGAGCCTTCGGATTGGCGACACTGTCAACACCATACGCACTCCGATCGGGCAGTCTGCAAACCGAGACCCTGCAGTGATGGTTCCAGCGGCGCCGCAGGCGATTGTCTCGGGCGTGGTGCCCCATCCCGATTTAGCGACTTCTCAAGCAGCCGGGCCGTCTAGGCTTGCAGAAGTTGTGCCCGCAGAGGGAGGGAGTGTGCATGATCCAGAGACACCGGTGGTGGGCGTGGATAACTTGCCGCTGTTGGCTGAAAGGCGGGAGAAGCGGGAGCAGTAGAGATATATGTTTGACGCGATATGATACTTGTACGATTTGGTCATGGTATTATAAACACAATGGTATTTTGTCTTGTATCATTGCTCCTTGGCACAGATGAAGCTATTTTTGGATCCAGAGTGCCCCATGGCACTCGGCCCCAACCAAAGGGCATAAAGCCAGATGGAGCCACTTTTGGAATCGACGTACTTGATTGCGTGGCTTCGATATTGGGTGTCTTCCCGTAAGGATTTAGGCACGTGGGGCCGTCCTAAATCGGGCCGTTCGGTTCGGTTCGGATTCGGACCGAATTGCAAATTGACGGCTGGGCGGCGAGACCTAAATTGCTCAGCAAAAACCCGAATTTTTCGTTAGCGCTCGGGAGCCGCGCCGCGGTTCAGCGTAGGCGCGCCGAGCATTAGGAGCGCACATATGGGGCTCACGAGCACTCACGAGCGCGCACAGGGAACACGCGAGCACTCACGAGCGTGCATATGGCGCTTGGGAGAACCCATATGAGGCTGGCGAGCACTCGCGAGCGCCACGTCGGTGCTCCTACACGCTCCTTAGAGCCCGGTCCGCCTGTCCGGTCCGCCCTGTGGATGCGATATATATATAATATAAGTCAAAACGCGGCAAGTATACGTACCACAAGGGTGGGCGCTGAGTCAGTGAAGGCGCGTGCCATAAAGTGCATCGAACTTTTGTGGTGAAAGTCGAAGCCGAAGTCTGAAGAGCCCGAGCTGGCGTTGCAGGCAAGCGATCAGATGAGGACAAAGCTCCTGGCGCGGGACGTTGAGCCTCCAAGTCTCGGATCGCCGCTATCTTGCGAGCATTTTCTTAGAAATGTAATAATCAGCATCCAGAGCTGTTGTGCACACTGCGTGGCATACCAAGCTCTTCTGCCACGGAAAACCAAGGCCTAACGGCATGTAGTAAGGTCGGTGGCGTGTACCTCCCTGTTCACTCGAGTGTAAACGTTTGAGCCGTGAGGGTGGGGATGTAAGCCGCAAACGGGAGTGTGGGCGCCGAACATGAAGTGGCGTGTTAAATGCGGGAGAGGGGTGCCGCAAGTGCCGGAGTCGGGGGTGTTGAAGGAAGCGCGAAGACTGGAGATAACAAACATGTGAGTTGATATTTAGACCGTGTAGAAATCAAAATGACTCACATGTGAAGCCGGAAATTGGAAGTCGTGGGGTTAAGCACGAAGCCGATGGATCGAGCGAGCACAAAGGTGAGTGCTGATTAGGTGTATGAGCCGTCGAGTTGAGCGAAAAACTTAACTCGGGCCGGTGAACGATAAAGAAGTATTTCATTCAAGACAGGTCGGCAGAGGGACACGTGTATAAAACGGATAGAAACAATTGAATGGGGCATACAGGGAGAAGCTTTTTCTTTGTTTCAACTTTCAATTTCAGTATATAAGACGAGACGGAAGCACAAGTGATTAATCCAAGAAACCGCACACACAAAGCATGACGGTGGGGGCGCTAACGCAGGCGCAAAGAGGAGAACGGAATTAGAAACAGGGAATAATCAGTCAATGGACGAACCAAGCGAGGCACCAGCGGTTGGTCAACCTAGTTGGCGCGGCCTTTGCCCTTCGAGTGTGCAGTCAAGCGGCCATGTTCGTTGTACTCGGCAGGAGGTGGGATTGGGGATTGAGAGCGAGCAGAGTTAGGGGTCTTGGCGCGGGGATCGTCAATATCCATTGGGGTGCCGGGGCGTGTCAAGTCCTCTTGCTCACGAGCAACGATCTCGCGCAGCCGCTCACGCAAGCTCGCCTGGCGTGCGGTCTCCATCAACTGTGCATTCATCTCCTCGACGCTCATTGCATCAGCATCTAGGTCTGGCTCTGGGGTATCGGGTCGCATCTCCGATGGGCGTGAACCCTCAGCCTCGAGGTCCTCCGGATCGGTGAACTGCGCACCCGAGTATTCGCTATGGCCCGTAGTGTTAGTGTCGTCCTCAAAATGTTGGCAGGCAGACTCGGGGTACTCACGCGATGTAATCCCTCCACTCATCCTGTAGACGCCTCATACGCCTTGGCGCAATATCGCGTAGCTCTTTCAGCCCGGCAAGCTGAGCCTCGTACTTCTCATGCATCGCTCCTGTGGACAGATCACTGTTTTGGTGCCACCCGTTGGACCATTCTTCAATACAAAACTGCCACTAGAAATTAAAGGATTTAGTTAAAGTGTCGTGTGATAAGGGTATAAGGAAAACTTACAATCGCCAAGGCGAATGCAACTACAGTGAGGGGCATATCCGCAAAGTAGTCTGGGTACATCACACCGACTGAGCTCGGGCCGTGGAACAGTGTGACGGCAATACAGTGCGCGATCTCAGGGTTCTCATAGTGGCCCTTGCGTGGGCAAAAAGTCTATCAAAGTCAAAGGAAGGGTGAGTCAGCGTATCTGAAGTCTATTGACAAGTGGCGCTGTACCTTGCAATGGAAAGTGTTAGGGTAAATCAAATGGAAGCGACGAAGGTTCTCCTGGATGATCTGCTGGTTCATCAGGCTCTGCTGGAACTCAGCAGCAGTGACAGTGAAGGGGTGACAACGATCCCGCGTCTTCCCACGCACCGTCACAATGTTATTGACGAGCTGAAAGTTAACGTCAGGTTCACATCGTGTAGGCGAAGAAAAGGAAAACTTACAATCTCAAATATCTCATGGTCGGGCTTGTGGTATGGTATCCCTGGCAGCTCCATACCCCATGTTGCTTGGTGTACGGCAATGGCCCATAGGAGGAAGGTCGCACGGGTCTGGTAGATCCCCTCCACAAGGGCGTATGCGAAAAGATGGATTTTTGCCATGATTAGGACCTGGCGCTCGACACCGGACACATCGCGTGCGAGGGGCTTCGGTTTCCGGTTGTGGCCACGAGAACTCTAGGTATCAGTATGCATCGAGGAAACTATATACCTAATAGGAAAAGACTTACCGGCCACTTTTTGTTCGCGAAAGCCTCAGCCCGTGTGAGCATTTCCTCGTCATCATCAAGCAATTCGTGGGGAAGCCGAGGCGCCGGTGGAGCACAGCGAGCCGTGTGCTGACTTTGCCGCGTCACACTCTGCACCAATGACGTTGCATCACCCTCTGCAACTGCCTTGTTGAATGCAGCCATATCTGCATGAGCTGCAGTGATGGGGTCCAGTCGGCGGTTCCCTTGGGTGCGTGCTCCAAATACACCAGTGTTCGGGGTGGGCAGCGGTGGGCGGGCTTGAGGACGAGTCGTAGGGGGCCGCGTGGCTTCAGCAATAATGCGAGGGCGACGGGGTGCGCCCAACATGTTCTCCATCTCGGCATGTGCCTTGGCCGCCACTGCTCGTGTGCGCTCCCTCCGAATGAGCTGGGCTGCAGTAAGGCTTGGCGAGTTTGGCCTGTCGACTGGTTCTTCAGGGTCGTCTTCGTCAGCCAGGTTGGCAACGTTGGCTTCAGGTACAGGAGGTACGTGGGAGCGGGCACCGGCGTATGTGCGATGAGTATTCATGCTTGGCGCACTGGGGCGGGCATCATGTTCGTCCAGCTCCTGGGCCGGCTGGCGTCTGGATGTGTTTAAGACACCAGTGTCGGGCTCCTCATCGTCCGTCGGCTCAAGCTGGTCGATCTCCCCGTCGATCTCGTCGACCTCCTCCCAGCCTTCCACCTCGGCCCGAGCGGCCTCTTCCTCAGCTCGAGCAGCCTCTACGTCGGCCTGAGCAGCCTCGATCTCAGCCTGGGCAGCTTCTGCCGCGGCCAGAGCAGCTTCTGCCTCGGCCTGGGCGGCTTCCTCCTCGGCCACGGCAGCTTCTGCCGCGGCCTGGACCGCCTCTTCCTCAGCCCGAGTGGCGGCCTCTGCATCACAGTCCACAGCGTCGAAGTAACGCTGGAGGACCTTGCCACGAAGGCGGGTGTGGACAGGCCCACGAGGTGCAGAGAGGAGCATTGGGAGCGGAGGGACAGAGGTGGCGTCCTGGGAAATCGAGGCGCCAATGGAGTGAGACTGCAAGGTTGGCGACGCAGGTGCGGTGGGCGGGGTGGACTCGCGAGAAGGGGGCGGGGGGTGGGTTCCAAGCTGAGCAGGTTGAGTAGAGTTGCGCGGATCGGGAGCGCACGCTTGTATGATACGTTCAGCAGCTACCCGCACAGGCCCCACACGACGTTCACGGGACCTATAATCTGACTCGTCCTCCGTAGCCATGTCATCCGCCTCAGCGGCCAAGTGTTGCCGCTTGGTAGAACTCTCGGGCACATCGGACGCATCAGACCCACACTTCCTCCCTCGAGGTCCAGGCTCCAAGTGTTGGAGATCGAGTTGCCAGCCGCCACCTACATTGAGGGGCGCTCCTGGTGGCACGACGATCTAAAGTTTTAATTAGCAAAATGAATAGAGAAAAAAATAGGGGGGTATTTACCGAAGCCGGCTGCCGCGCAAGTCCCATTTGAGACGCTTGTCGAGCCTCGGCGTCCCGGAGCATGGCAAAAATGGTTTGTGTGTCGCGGCCACGGACATCGAGATTGAACTTTTCTTTCGCGTGCTTGACGAGCCCTTCATGGTCGAGGGCCTTGTAGGCATGTTGAGGGTTGGCTTTAATTTCATGTCAGTAAGTAATCTGCATGGTCATGAGTAAACATGCTTGTTTGCGGCTGAGTCGGCTCTTCAGGCTCGTGGTCGGTGGACCCGGGCGTTGGCGATCGTGAGATGGAACGGCGGGCTCCCTTCCGGCCCTTGCGACGACGGGACTTGAGCGACGGCCTGGCGTGAGGTTGTGATCCTTGGGTGCCGTGGTTGTTCCCGGGGACTTGGGCTTGGGCTTGGGCCTGCATTGCGGCGTTCCTGGCACGGGTGTCGTTACCGCGGAGCCGTTTGTTTTCGTTGAGCTCGAAGGTTTCGCCTGTGCCAAAGAGGTCAGTACGATGCGAGCAAAGGGGGGAAAAAAAGAAGAAAAATGTTTACGGTATTTTCGGCCGCGAGAGCTTGGCTTGGGGTTGCGAGGTCCTTCAACGTATTCGGCGGACCGGCCACCTGGGGGTGGAGTATCGTAGAGTGCATGTTGACGTTCAACACCCTGAAAGTGATAGCGTTAGTTAAGTCAACTGTGAACACGAGCAACGTTACCGATTCAGTTGTTGGTTCAGGGGTTAGAGGACGAGCGTCGGGGTTGGGCTGGTTGTTGGAAAGGTTGGAATTGACGAGATCGCGAGCAGAACGGGTCATTCGAAGGTAATATCTGGTTGGAGTGATGAGGCGACAGAGGAAAGTAGGATGGGGGTCAGTACGAGCCAAATTGACGTTTAAATACACGAAAAATGCTCAGCTAAGCGGCGCAGGTCTCGTGTGCTGCAGCCAACGAATCGCTGAGCAAGCCACCAATGGCCTTGGTCAATGTGGAGCTGCTGCAAGGCCGCGTCTGACCTGACGGCATGACTGGCAACGAAATGAAGGTGAAACGGAACAAGATTAACACTGCAATCCCCGAGGATTTGATGGAAAAGGGAAAAGCCATGTCGAAGTGTCACGTCGATGCGTCGCGTCAATGCAACAAAGGCAAGCTGGAAAGTGAATGGAAAAAGAAATGGTTAGTTGCAAAAAAAGCGAATGAGAAAGAAAAATAGTTAGTCGCAGCAGTGACCGAAGCATGATCAAAGTTTATCCCATCTGTGGCGATGGGCAGGAAGTGTTGGGTCTTGATGGATATCCACCATCATTTGATGGGTGACTAGCCCAAATCAGGCCGGTAATTAAAGCAAGTCAAAACCGGGATGTATGCGCAATGGGTAGCAGGCACTCACAGATCAAGGGCGCCTGGTGCCTAGAGAGGATCAAATAGAGTGTTGTGGCTCAGGATAGAAGGGAAAATAGGAGGGAAAGGGGGCAGAGGCGTCAAAGGTCGAGTCCAAGTGCAAGGCTGGGCAGGAGCGTGGGTCACCCAAGGTGCCGAACAGAGAACATGTGGCGATGGGCAGGACTTCACGAACAGCTGCGCGATGCAGCCTAAACAGGCAGTCAGGATGGCAGGAGTGGAGCGCAAGTCCCCGCGCGAGGCCTGATGCAAGTTCTGGGGGCACTCGGCAATTGAGGTGCCAAACAAGAGATGTGGGTCGGGACTCGGGAGCGTGTGGGCCAAACGATGAGGGGACACCCCAGAAATGCGCGGCAGTGTGCAACGGTGGAGCGTGAGTCCCAGGGACGTTCGGCGATAACGGGTCGGAGCTTCGCAGGGGGTTGCGTCATAAGCCCCAAACTGGCAGTCGGGATGGCGGGAGAACTTGATGTATGGAGCGCAAGTCCCTGTGCAAGTCCCGTGCAAGTCCCCACGCAAGTCCTGATGCAAGTCCAAGGGACACCCGGCGACCGAGGTGCCGAACAGGAGGGAGGAAAGAATGCCTGATGGCGGGCGGATCTTCGCTTGAGCGAGCTGGGGCTGGGCAGAACCGCAGGATGAGGTCATCAATGGCGTCAAGTCATATCACAGTGCTGGAAAGAAGCTTGATCAAGGTGCGGGGAGAGAAGCTGTGATGTTATCGAATCCAGCAATAACCGCAGAAGTTTCGAAGTCGGATTTTTGACTATATGCACCATGGTAAGGTCAACACACACGAGAGCTAGAATGCCGGAAAAAAAAAGGCCGAAAAACATGGGAATGCTGTGCTAGTCTAGAAAGTTCGAAGCCTTTGAAGTAGGATTATTAGTTACGAGATACGTACCACTAACTAACTCACACTCACCTTACGGGTAAATTTACACCTTGGTCCACGCCACAACACAACCTGCTAAGCCCGACTGTCCCCCATGGGCCGCTACAACATATCGATGCACCCGAGGCGGGGAGCCGCGTCCTTGACGTCCTCGTTATCTACACAACCGTCGTTAACTCCTACCTCGTCAACCCTTCCCACACCCTTGCCAGCTCACCTAGAACCCGCCACACTGAATGCGCCGGGCCCATCAGCCCCTATTAGAAAGTCCCAAAAGGTGACGATAGAGGAGGTACCAGACGAGAGCGAAGAGCGCATGGCAGCAAAACGCGCATGTCCCATCCCTGGCCCATCGGGGACATCACACCCCACGGCGTCGAATGAGGCAAGCCCGTCAACCCCTGCCAGCAAGCGCCAAAAGGTGGCGACAGAGGCTCCGGACGAGAGTGAGGAGTGCACGGCAGCACAACCCCCACGTCCCTCCATCCCCAGTCCGTCATTGCCACACACGGCAGACAAGGCACCAGCCCACTTGGACTCGGACCCAGGACCATCGAGGCCGACTTGCACAACAGCGAATCGCTGTAATCGTGCGGCACGGCGGCAGTTGCGTCGCCACAAAGGTGTGTACGTCGAGGACTACCCAGATCCGTTAGCCGGGTCTCCCGTGTCAAACGACCGCATACCCCCACCAGATCTAGACGCCTATATGAAGTCGGTCGGCAAGCTGGCGAATCCAAAGGTATTCGAGGGGGCTGAGTTGCTGTTGACATCGGGTATGACGGACGCTACAAAAGAACGACACATAAAAAGCTCATACGTAAGTAAAATAATTACGTGGGAGTTGCGAAATAATCCTGAAATATTATTCGTTAGTATGAAGGTCACACTCCGTGGTGTACTTGCAGGGAAATGCTCACGGATGTTGATAAGCTTGCCCATGGCCCTTCGTTCGAGCTGAGCGACTTCGAGGTATTCGACGGGCACCGGCCACGACCGCAATATATGGTTTCGCGTGACATTATTCACGTCATGCGAGACATTTTCGCAAACCCCAAGTTCAAACGGGCATTTCGATACAAGCCAGTAAAGGTCTGGACGTCGGCGCAGAGAACCGAGCGCATATATGGAGACGCATTCAGCACGGACTGGTGGTGGAGGGAGCAGGTAAGCGCCGTTTGATACCATGGTAAATGAACTTTGGATTCACCAACCTTTCAGCAAAAACTAGCAGACGCAGGGAAGCGCGATGCAACAATCGTGCCACTAATCATTTCGACCGACCAAACAAAGTTGGCGGTCATGTGCGGCGGGCAGAAGGCCTACCCAGTGTACGTGGGGTTTGGGAACACGGCTAAGGACTGGCGGCGTAAGCCAAACAAAAAAGCTATGGCACTGTTGGGGTACTTACCTGTTGACCCCTTTGACGACATCGAGAACGACGACGAACGCCGGCGGTTAAAGGCCGACCTCGTACATCGAGCCATGGAGAAGATGCTCGCGCCGTTGCGCAAAGCCTCCGAGGAAGGGGTGGAGATGTGGTGCCCCGACGGCCGTCTGCGCCGTGTCTACCCGCGCGTGGCCGCATACACCGCTGATTGGCCAGAACAGAACCTCCAGTCCTGCACTTCGGAGGGGAGTTGTCCGATTTGCACGACATCGTTCGCAGGGAGGGGCGACCCCAACGAGCAGGCGGAGGAGCGCGAGCGGGAGGAGACGTTGAGCGCTCTCAGGAAGTATTTTGCGCAGAAAAACATTGCTGACCTGCGAGCGCTCCATTTAAAACCCGTATGGCCGTGGTGGGGTGACCTACCAGACGTTAACCTCGCGACCTGCTTCACGCCCGACCTATTGCATCAGGTCTACCAAGGGATGTTCAAGACACACCTTCTGCGTTGGCTGAAATTCCTTGTGGGCCCGAAAGTGCTGGACGAACGATTGATATCAATGAAGCTGGCCGCAGGGATGAGGCAATTCACGAACGGAATTTCGGGTATCAGCCAGTGGACCGGGCGCGAGAGCAAGCAGTTGCTGGCTCAAATCTTACCTGTCGTGATTGGTGACCTTAGGCCCGGTGTGGCCCGGATGGTGCGCTCGCTGGTCGACTTCATGTTTCGCGCACACGCGTCGAGCATGACTGAATCGGACCTCGTGGCGATGGAGAACGATTTGGCGACGTTCCATGAGCTCAAGGATATGCTGGTCGTGGAGGGCGTGTATGAGTCGGCTGCGCGTTTCGACCACATCCCGAAACTGCACATGTTGCAGCACTACGTTCGCACGATCCGAGAGCTAGGCACGCCAGACGGGTATAACACCGAAACGCCCGAGCACCTCCACATCGAATACGCGAAGACTCCATGGCGCGCGTCGAACAAGGTCAAGCCGCTGCCTCAAATGGTTAAGTATATTCAGCGGCAAGAGGCGATTCGAGTACATAAGGCTTACCTGGACCAATACCTGGGACTGGACAAGGGCGAGGGCGAGGATATCGATGAGGGCGATGAGCCCGAGGTGTTCGAGGCCGACGTGGTCGACATCGGTCCATACATAGGTGAGGAGGTGGAGGACGAGGACGAGGACGAAGGGTGCGACGCAGAAGCACCGAGAGGCGAGGACGGCGTTCAGCCAGGGGAGGGCGTAGAAGGAGACGACGAGAACGAGCCGAATGCCGGTCTGGATGCAATCGCATACCCTGAGCCGCGCCGACAGATGGCCAAGCATCCAACCAAACACAACGTGCCGCTCCGGGACGTAATCGACCACTACGGCGCTTCGAACATTATCACCGACATCACTCGCTTCCTCGGTCATCGGCTCGGCGTTCCACCGCATGACGTCTTGGTCTCCCGGCATAACCACGTCGACGTCTGGCACAAACTCTACCTCCATCACCGACCCCCCCACTTTGCTCCATTCGACTCTTCCCGGCGCGACACGCTGCGCGCGAGCGCGCCTCAACTAAACGCGACGACAGGCCGGACCCGTAAACCCGGCGTTTGGGACGTAGCCCTGTATCTTGAAAAACCAAACCGGTTACGTGCGTATCTTCCCCCCACCCCGTATCTTCCCTCGCGCTCACAACGTGTCTAACGGCCAGGCTCTGGAGCAAATCAGGACGAAAAACACGGCATTGAACGTGAGTCACTGGTGCCCCTTCCCTCACCCCACTCGCACGCTAACCATTTTCCCCTTCTAACTGCTAGGTTATCGCGCCGGCCGCGTACGGACCTTTTTCACCTTACCTGCCCACCTCAAATATCTTCACCCCGGGCCGCTGGCATATGTCGAGGTTTTCACGGTGTTCGACGCGTCTGCACCTTCGACGAGTGGCTTACACTCCACAAGACCCGACTTTGACTCTCACAACCGACGCCGCACCCTTGTTATCCCGGTTACGGACATCTCTCTCACCTGCCACCTCACGCCGAAGTTCCACCTGCTGGATAAGGAGCTTAAACTTACGGCCGCCACGGACGTCTTCGCTCTCAGTAAACATTTTTGGCTTAATAACTACTTCAGCCACCACTTCTTCCAACTCATAGAACACTGGCGACGTCGTCGGCCCCGGCTATTGGACCGGCTACAACAACTGGTGCGATGAAATGGACTTCGGGTTGCGCGCTCAAGCTGGTCGAGAGGAGCCGCGCGATATACCTCATTTACGACACTGAGTCGCTGCTCCGTCCGTATTCATTACCGTCGCCGCCCCGCCTCGTTCGTCCATCGATTTTTTTTTTGCCCGCTTGTGACTCATCCACTTTACGACGCTTCAGGTTGATTTATACATGTATTCTCGTCTGCGTCAAATTTAATACCCTATTTAACATCTTCGCGAGTTGGACTTAAGTTTGCACTCTTATTGGGTCGTATACCGTCGCGACCCAGCGCCTGCCACAGGCTTATCCGATGCGTATATTTGCTGTGTTTTAACTTAGATTTATATATATATATCGCATCCACAGGGCGGACCGGACAGGCGGACCGGGCTCTAAGGTGTCACGACCTGTCAGGACGTGCACTGGGACGAATCTATTCGGCGAAGGTGGAGGTCTTTATGTAGTCACGTGCCCT
>WSTK01000122.1:0-68226 GCA_019616945.1 Ceratobasidium sp. 414 | reverse complement strand
CTGAACAACGCACGCCAGTACTATCCGACGGTGCAGGGCCACCGTTGCTGGTTTGGGTTGTTTGTCTGGCCGCCGTCTGCGAGAACAACGAAGCCGTCGACTAGGTGCAGAACAAATAGCTCAGAGTTGTTCCCGATCAATTGATCCGGAACGCACCGCCACTGATTGGAGACTTATGCTCGACGCGACAGCCTCGGCGCCTGGCTGGGTGAGATTATGTTAGTCCGACCTGCACGACGCCAAATGTGGAGATTTGGCCCACCTGCACGGTCATATTGCCACTGGAAGCGACGTTGACGTTAGCTTTACTAACCAAGCGAAATTCGAGAACCGTTCCTGCAGGTTGATTGCAATCCCTGTTTATGGAATATGAGCAAATCGAACAAGTGAAGCAGCAAATCTAGCTGACCAGTAGAATGTAGACTCGTTGGTGTATACAAGGCCGACTTGTTGATTGGGCTGGTTGGGGATCTTTTTGAGAACAGTCATGGTGTACGGGTACTGTGGAGTCGGCGGTTAGGGTTCTACAAGCACACGCATGTTTGGCCTGCTGCGACTAACATAAAACCCCCCACCATCGTCGGTAACATGGAATACAGCGTTAGCGCCCTCTACAATTTGGCGAGAGAGAAATCGGGAAGGTTCGGAAACTGCCACTATTGCCTTCAAACTAAATTCAAACCTACCTGCGACGCTGAGTGGCACACCGAATCCCCAACCTACGACCACTTGAATTAGATTCGTCACCAACGTTAACCATAGAGCTGCGTTTGTGAGTTGTGCTGAAATCATGGCTTTGCGCGTTCAAACGTGCACAGAGGGGGTAAATTTTGAAGAGAAGGTGGTGAACCAGAAGAGCCAGAATTACGATTTCATACATAGTAACGGCATATATCGCAGGAAGCGTGTGAGTTGTCGTCCATCTCGTGATAACCCTAGCCGTACCTATTTCGTTGAGAAGCGCTCGTAAGAGCCCGGGAACCACGTGTCGGCCCCAACAATTGGTGAACATACCAGATTTGCGAGTGAAGCAGGATGTATGCGTTCAATCTGCCACCGAGGCTGTCCGGTGCGGCTGAAGAACGTGCAAAGTGCAGCTTGCCTCTCCCTCTACATATATATTCAAGATGTCCCCAACGGACATAAGCACAACTCGGAGGGTTCGAGCCAAGGCACTATGCCCGAGTTGGTCTAAGGGGACGCACTCAAGCGACAAGCTTGCTCAGAACTTGGGGTCTATTTGCGTTCAGCGTTTGCTGGCGCGTGTTCGAATCACGCTGGTGTCACTCCTTTTTGTGTGTTTGTTCACACTCCCTGGTGGGTCATGGCCTAGTGATTAGGTTCGGGCCAAGTGGTAGTTCAGGATATGATATTTGTGGGTATAATGAAACATTTAGAGAATACATTTTCAATGGTGACGATGTAAACGTTGCAGCAGGATTGAGAGAACTTGGTCGCCGCATCAGTGGATAGGGACTTGCCTGTAACGAGCGAGGGACTTACCGGTCACAACAACCATGATTACTAACCCAACGCCACCGAGGCATTCCACCACGAGACATTATGCACACCTGTCGAACTGCCTGCGTCAAGCACGGCTTTCAGCCTGGAGTACTCAGTCTGTTCCCGACCAGGGCGCGCATCGCTGGTACTATACATATTCACGATGTGGTTGCCTCACACAGTCCTATGAGCGGACAACCACGTCCCTGGCTCGCATGGACACCGCAGCGTCAGGGCAGGAGCATCGAGCTCGGCGACCTATGTGCTGCCCGAGGGCCTATGCGAAGCAAGCTTCCTCGAATAAAATTAGACTTGGGGGAGCAGGTGAGCGAGGGGCGAACCAACCTCTTTGGGAGCCGCTGAGAGAGCGGTTGGCTGGGTAAGGTGTAGTAAATTGTGAGGAGTCAGTGTTAAACTCATCGTGGAATGAGGGGCTTACTTGTGGGCAAGGTGTGGTCATAATTTAAAATAGGGATGAAGTAGTGAAGTATATTGAAGGGCGACGACTCAAACAGAGACGAGTGGAGTGGAGTGGTGGTTAGGAGCAAGTCGCCGACTCGAGGCAGCTTTATACCCTCTGAGCAAGACCAAAATGCAAATATTCACAGAATTGGTAGGTCGTATGAGCGCACAGCACGGCGCCCAATGCGCACACCGGCGAGCGGAGTTGGACCAAAGTCGGGAGTTTATACAACCAAGCATTTCACAGATTCGAGGCATGTAAATTACAGAACGCCACCCCGGATTGCTGGGCTTTGTCCAGGCAAGAGCGCAACACCGGAGGCGAACCTAGTCCCACCGGCTGGGATCGAGTTTGGCAGTTGTAGAATTCGACTGAGCGACGATGCAGGTTCCAGAGTTGAGTCCCTGAGGGTATTATCAGAATAGGAGCCGGTATGTTGCAGAGCGGTAGGGTGTTGAGCAACCAAGGAATCCAACGACGCACTTCCGGGTACGAATCAAATTGAAGAGCCAAACCAACCACGTGATCCGGTCCGGGCTGTGTACAAGCGCCGGTCCACAGAGCGCTACACCAACCAACACACATCAAAATCTTGCGGTACCTCTGTACTCGTGCTTGCTGGTCAGAATGGCTGGTGGGAAAAAACAACGTCTCAAAAGAGGCATCAATCAAATCAAAGGATTGTTCGACCGTTCACCGGCCGGATCACAACCCTCAACCTCGCCGACACCACTCGCATTTACTCCGCCTACGTCTGTGGCCCACTTACAGCCTACGCCTCACCATCTGAATCAGTCCTCTGCTCCATCTGCCACGACCCTATCAAACTTGCAACTCGGTGATGACAACGAAAATCCCCCAGTGGCGCCTGTTCCACCAGCACCATCTGCCGTTGGTAAAAGCACCAAACACAAAGCTGAGGCCCAGGATGAATCCTCTGCTCCACCTGCTACGACCCTGTCAAACCTGCAACCCGATGATGGTAGCCAACATCATCCGGCAGCGGTTATTCCACCAGCGCAGTCCGCCGCCGAGCAAAACGCCAAGCGCCGAGGGTGGGCTGAGCTCAAGACGTTTGCCAGCCTGCTGAGCAAAGGCTCTGCCTTATTTGGGCCTCTCAAGCAAGCCGTGGATGGCGTTCTGGCGTGCGTCGAGACCTTCGAGGTGGGTGAACTAGTTCGGGTGCGCTTTATGTTTAGGACGCTAATCCGATGACGTGTTCAGAATATGGCCGAGAATCGCGAGGGCTACCAAAGGCTCAGGGCCGAACTAAATGCGCTATTTCAAGACCTCCCCGGATACTTTGGTGAATCCACACCGCCTGAAATCAAACCGAGTATTGCCGACTTGGCACAGTAAGCGCTGCTGAGATACACAAGATGGTCAAGCTAACTTGATACGCAGGGGTATCGAGCGAGAACTTGAGCTGATCAGGGAGAAACAGCACGAGCGCGGGCTTGGGTCATATGTAAAAGCAGATCAAGACGCCGAAGACGTGTTGGCTTGCTATCGTCGCATCCAAGGGCTGTTTGAACGATTTATGGTGAGCACCATCGCACTATGCCATCCGCTACCCCTAATGTCTGCGTAGGTCAATGCAAACTTCGGCACATGGAAAAGCATCGCCGAGCACACAACGGTGCGTAACCAAAAGACTACAGACGAAAGGCCCTAAGCACACTTGACGTTTGGATTAGGAAGTGCGTCTAGAGAAACTCCCCAACTCACCCGATGCAATGTATCGGTCTGCGAAGTCATCTAATCTCCGAGGTGGATGTACTCCCGAGACACGTGTTGAGGTCTTGGAACAGCTGTGCGATTGGGCGTACGACAGCGAGAGCAAGAAGATCTATTGGATGAATGGCATGGCTGGTACGGGGAAGACCACGATCGCGTATAGTTTGTGCGAGCGGTTGGAGAGTACTCGGCAGCTAGCAGCTGGTTTCTTTTGCTCTCGACAACTCCCGGAATGCCGCGACGTCAATCGAATCGTACCAACCATCTCATATCAGCTTGCGCGTTTTTCTCACCCATTCCGATACGCTATCTCTCGGGTGCTAGAAGAGAATCCAGACGTACACAACCAGTTACTACCTGACCAGTTTAAGAAGCTAATCCTCGAGCCTTTGAACTAAATCAAGGATACTCTTCCTGCCGATCTTGTCGTCGTGGTCGATGCTCTGGATGAATGCGATGACGATAACGGCGTCGACAAGATCTTGAGCGTTTTGCTCTCGAGTTCACGGGACCTGCCGGTTAAGTTCTTCGTGACTAGCCGGCCCGAGGCGAAAATACTGGACCGTATGGGAGAGAAGCAGGGAAAGCGCCTTCCAGCCGAGTTGCGCCTGCACGAGCTGGCACGCTCATCTGTGCAGGAAGACATCCGGACATATCTGACGTCCAAGCTTGAATCGTCGCCAATGGCCATATCTGCGAGTGAACTCAGCGCTCTTGTGGAGCAATCGGGTGTTTTGTTCATCTACGCCGCTACGGTAGTCCGATACATTGGAAAAGACAACTTTGCTCGAGGTCCGAAGAGACTCGCAGAAGTACTCCGCGTGTCCGGCAGTTCGTTGAGCGGCGGCGACAAAGGGATAGACACACTATACACCGCAATACTCGAGGCGGCATTTGACGATCCCGAATTGTCCGAGTCAGATCGGGATGAGATGAAGCTAATCCTCGGCACCATTATATGCGCGCAAGAGCCGCTGTCGGTAGACGTCATCGCTGGCTTGCTGAGACTCGATGGCGGGGCGTCGGTTCAGGCTGCACTCCGTCCACTGCGCTCGGTATTACATGTCTCAGATACCACCCATATCGTCACTACACTGCACGAGTCTTTTCCTGATTACTTGTTCAACAAACGCCGTTCCGACAGGTTTCACTGCGACATGAAGGAACAAAACGCACGGCTGGCGCAGTTATGCTTCGACCATATTCACATCCCGAGCCCGCCATTCAACATCTGCAACCTCGAATCCTCATACGTGTTTGATAAGGATGTACCTGATCTGGATACTCGAGTGGAGAAGGCTATCTCGAAAGAGCTCTTCTATGCTTGCCGCTACTGGGATGCCCATTTGAAGTCGGCGGAGGAGTCGCAGGACCTCGCAGGCATGCTGTCTAAATTTCTGTCGAATCGCTTGCTTCTATGGATGGAGGTGATGAATCTGAAGAGGTGTATTTACGATGGCAGAGGGATGCTTCATCGGATGCAAGAGTAGTCCCAGGTGTGTAAATGAGACGGGCTCGTTAACGTGCTGCTGAAAATTGCACAGAAGGCTAACTGGCTGGACGAAGATATCAAAGAACTGCTCCGAGACGCATGGATGTTCATCACCTCGTTTTCTGCGAGTCCAGCTATGCTCAGTACTCCTCATATCTACGTATCGACGTTGTCATTTTGGCTAGACAGCAGACCTATCACAAAGTACTACCCACAAAAGCAACCACGACTGATAAGCAGAGCGAGTACGGCAATGAGCGCGCGGGGGATCATCCCATTGGCTGTAATAAATACCGGTGGCCTAACGGCTAGTCTAGCGTACTCACCAGATGGTGCATACATCGTCTCTGGCTCTAGTAACGCCCTACGCATCTGGGACACGCGCACAGGTCAGAGCGTAGGACAGCCACTCCAGGGCCATACTGGTTGGGTCAACACAGTTTCATACTCACCAGATGGTGCACACATCGCCTCTGGATCTCACGACAAGACCATACGCATCTGGGACGCGCGCACAGGTCAGAGCGTCGGACAGCCACTCCGGGGCCACACCAGTTTGGTCAACTCGATTTCACACTCGCCAGATGGCGCATATATCGTCTCTAGTTCTGTTGACACGACAATACGCATCTGGGACGCGCGCACAGGTCAGAGTGTAGGACAACCACTCCAGGGCCATACTGGTTGTGTCAACTCGGTCGCATACTCACCAGATGGCGCATACATTGTCTCTGGCTCTGATGACAACACCATACGCACCTGGGACGCACACACTGGTCAGAGCGTAGGACAGCCGCTCCGGGGCCATACCGGTTGGGTTAGGTCAGTTGCATACTCACCAGATGGCGCATACATCGTCTCTGGCTCTTATGACAAGACTATACGCATCTGGGGCGCACACACTGGTCAGAGCGTAGGACAGCCACTCCAGGGTCATACCAATTTGGTCCACTCGGTTGCATACTCACCAGATGGCGCATATGTTGTCTCTGGCTCTGAAGACAACACCATACGCATTTGGGAAGCACACACTGGTCAGAGCGTAGGGCGGCCACTCCAGGGCCATACCAGTTCGGTCCGGTTGGTTGCATACTCACCAGATGGCGCATACGTCGTCTCTGGCTCTTATGACAAGACTATACGTATCTGGGACACACACACCGGCCGGAGTGTAGGACAGCCACTCCAGGGCCATGCCAGTGGGGTCTACTCGGTTGCATATTCACCATGTGGCGCATATGTTGTCTCTGGCTCTGACGACAACACCGCATGCATCTGGGATGCACACACTGGTCAGAGTGTAGGACAGCCACTCCAGGGCCATACCAATTCGGTCAACTCAGTTGCATATTCACCAGATGGCGCATACATCGTCTCTGGCTCTCGTGACAACACCATATGCATCTGGGACACACGTACTGGCCAGAGCGTAGGACAGCCACTCCAAGGCCATACTGATTCAGTCGTCTCCGTTGCATACTCACCAGATGGCGCATACATTATCTCTGGCTCTAACGACAAGACCATACGCATCTGGGACACACACATTGGCCAGAGCGTAGGACAACCACTCCAGGGCCATACTGGTCAGGTCTGGTCGGTTGCATACTCACCAGATGGCGCATACATTGTCTCTGGCTCTGATGACAACACCGTATGCACCTGGGACGCATACACTGGTCAGAGCGTAGGACAGCCGCTCCGGGGCCATACCAGTTCGGTCAGGTCAGTTGCATACTCACCAGACGGTGCATACATCGTCTCTGGCTCTTATGACACGACCATACGCATCTGGGACGCACACACTGGTCAGAGCATAGGACAGCCACTCCAGGGCCATACTGGTTCAGTCATGTCGGTTGGATACTCACCAGATGGCGTATACATCGTCTCTGGCTCTGATGACAACACCGTATGCACCTGGGACGCACACACTGGTCAGAGTGTAGGACAGCCGCTCCGGGGCCATACCGGTTTGGTCAGGTCAGTTGCATACTCACCAGACGGCGCATACATCGTCTCTGGTTCTTATGACAAGACTATACGCATCTGGAACGCACACACTGGTCAGAGCGTAGGACAGCCACTCCAGGGCCATACTAATTCGGTCCACTCGGTTGTATACTCACTGGATGGTGGATACGTCGTCTCTGCCTCTCACGACAACACCACACGGATCTTGAATGTGCAACCGGGCGGCACGGTGGGCAATATACATGAATCGAGAATCAATTCCGCTCCGACAATCGTTCCCTCAAACTCCACTCATAATGCTCGGCGTGCTGACCCCCATATCTGCAATCCAGCTTGCCGAATCAACGGGCCTCACACTGCCTGGCACCTGAACCGTGGCGGATGGGCGGTCATCCGCGAATCCGAGTTACTCGTGTGGATCCCTCCTGATCTAAGGAGCACCCTCCTATCCCCCCAAAGTACCGCGGTAATTTCTACCGGTGGTTCCCTGCAGCTTGATTTTGACCACCACAGGATTGGGTACCACTGGCGGGAGCACTTCCAGCCGGAGGCTGCAACTTAGTCCACTGTTTAGCCTTTCTTTCTCAATTGCTTCGTTTGTGAACTGCTCTCATTTCTTGCTGGATTCGATAAAGCTACTCGCCAACTTGACCCGCATGTACATGTTGAATCGGATAGATCCAATGTATACAGTAATGTAGCACAGTGGAATAAAACACAATTAACTAAACAGTTAGGGCGCTGAAAGTGGGGAGAGACAAAAGTCGCTGGAGACCAGACGACAAGTTCATTCAGTTTATATACAAACAAGTACGGAGGATCTACGGTGTACACGCATCTAAGTACAAACGGAGAGAGATAGGAGAAAAAAGAGAAATATATTCGTTACTAACTCGGACGAGTTCAACAGTACATGCCGTTCGTTGAGCCATGCGTCAGCACATAAACATATCGTAAAAATTAAGTATCTGTCGCCAACCTGCTGAACCAATCGTTCAAATTTTGATATCGTAGTTTAATTACCTAGGTTTATCCGCTAACCGGGCAGATATTCCAGCCCTTGACGCTGGATCTGCAATTTAATCGGATCTCGTGCTTGTTTTTCTTTTCGAGAATCTTGATCTTGTACCAGCATATTTGGTGTTCTGCTGCACGCATTCGGTTCCAGCCAGTTGTCCTTATCATGTCCCCCCTGTAACCCATCACGGTATTTATACCAAGTCGATGGCTGTATGCTTGCTTACATCGCTATGCTCTTCATAATGGTTTCAGTTTTCACTGTTTTCTGTGCTCAAATGCCCCAAATATGTGAAGATGGCGGACGGCTTCCTACCATGTGAACACAAACATCGTGAAGCAGATTTAGGATCATGCTCGTGCCACTACAAAATAGTAGCCCCGGTTTAGGACAGAAAATTCAGTAGCATGGCTAGTGCCTGCAGTAGGCCAACGACACAGCATATAACCTGTGTGCTCCACCATCCCGGGATCAGATATGTTCAAGGACAACAACAAAGTTACGCATTCGAGATTCCTAATACACATGCTATTCGTACCCCAATTGCCACTCCCGAGTTCCGTATCAACGTAACCCCATCACCCTGCATTCTGATCGTCAGTCTGGCTGAAACCGCCGAGACATCTCACTTACCTTGCACACCCTCCTCGGTCTTCCAGCGGGACTCAACCTCGTACATCACCGGCACAGCATGGACGTGCGTCCAGCTCCCATCGCTTCTTGCCCATTCCGCTCCCGTCGGGAACCGCACATGCTCGAGTGTGCGCGATAATTCGCCCCAGACATTTAGCAGCATTTGCTCCTTGGCGAGATGCTCAAGCCAGCGGGCATGCTCGTACTCGTCGTTGCCGCATGCGTCGAGGTACTTGAGACACAGAAGCATTGCGATGACCGGCGCGATTGTGTCGAGAAGGTTCTGTGTTGTTCGGTCTCTGTTAGCCGCCCGTGCGTGCGACCCGGTGCTCGTGATTTACAACGTATGGGATATGTCGATCACTCGGCGCCAGGACATGCAACCCCAACACCTCGATATCCGGAAGGTTCTCCGCGATAACCTCAATTATACTCGCCTGGCAAATCACAATCACCACTGTAAACACCCTGATCCTTGCCGCGCTCGTCCTCAACAGGTGTATCCTCGTCCTTATCATCTCCGTACTCAAACACGCATCCACGATCCTGATTTCCTCCACCGGCCGGCCCGGAACGACCGACGCAACGACGTCTAATGTGCCTGAGACTCTGCGTAACCCGCGACCGTACTGGCGGTCGAGGCAAAATGAGCTCACGGGCTGAGCCAGGCCCACGAGGTGGAGTTCGGTGAGGGCAGACTGGCAGACGAGAAAGTCGTGCATGGGTCGCAGGTGTCGCAGGAAAAGACTTTGAGGGAGACATGGGCAATCAAAGAGGATATCTGTGAGCGAGGCGCCGAGAACGCAAAGCTCGAGCTGGGTGAGGTTTGGGAGCTGGCGGAGCATGGTGCCGATGGGGGCAATGGTCGGGTTGGGGAGTTTCCAGGTGAGAGTGGTGGCGGAAGGTCTTAGTTCGATACGCAGGTGAACAAGGTTTGTTAGTTGTGGCCGACGAACAAGTGTGGAGCAGCATTGGCCAGTTACGACGAGAGAGTTGGGGTTGCCCATGATGTCCAGTGTGATGATATCAACCGGCAATATGTGGTTATATAGGACTCGGATCCTGACAATGTAGAGTCTTTGGCAGACCCGAACCACGTACGTGAGGTCATGGAGGCTAACGTCCTTTAATCCAGTATTAGAATCAGCACAGATGCAGCGACATGGGACGTACATCCATAATGACATCCAGAATCTCGTTGGGCAAGCAGGTTACAGTGCGATGGCGCTCTGGTGGCAAAGAATCTATAAGCTTCCGTATGTGAAGCAGAATACCACTTACCGTGGGGGTCGGATGTAATCTGAATCAGCTCATGTACAGCTCCCCCAATACTCACCCGCCGGGGCAGATGAAGCGGCGCAAACGACGGGAATATACACCTCAACGCCAAGGTGCTCCCTGGCACCCTCGAATCGGTCAAAGTATTATCAAGTGCAACCTAAGCAAACTCACGTGTAGGAGGGAAACTTGTCAGCAATGTGCCATGTGGGGTCGGGAGCAGAGGCCAGGTCGCTACCGGGATTAAACCGTCGAAGGTGAATGCATATGTGCCTACGTGGGTAGCCCTCGGTACAGGAGTCGGATGTTGCAGGTTGAAACGACTGCGGCCGAACGGGTCGGGCGCAAGACAAATGAGCGGGTCCTTAAAGTCCATTCGAACCGGATATAAGTGAGGGGGCGAACAAGGAAGTGATTTGTTGTGATCAGTCGAATTGATGTGCAGCGCCAATGGGCTGGCAGCGCAGGAGCTTGGTTGATATACTTGGCCTTTTGAGGGAAAGCGTAGGCAACGAAGAAGACGGTTCCGACGGTCGGGCGTCCACGTATTGGTACAAAAATCGATCCCACGCGCGTGAAGGGCTAGGATCGGGACCACTCCGCGCTCCGGTTTGGGTGGGCACCCCGCGTAAGGACATGCAAATGACGGTGCGCCACCCACAGATTGCTGGGCTTTCGTCAGGCAAAAAAGCCAAGCCGGAGGCTAAGTTGGAGCCACCAGCTGGGATCGAGTCTGGTATTATGTAGAATTTGACCGAGCGACGATGCGAGTTTCAGAGTCGGGCCCCGAGAGTGTTATCAGAATGGAAGCCGGTGTGTTGCAGAGCAGGAGCAAAGACTGACCAACCACGTGATCCGGCCCGGCCACCGTTTCTCAGAGCTCTACGCCAACCAACACAGCTGCTAGTCACATTAGAGCCTTGCGATACCTCTGCACTCGTACTTACCGGACAGAATGGATGAAAAAATCAAAAAGCGCCTCAAAAGAGGCATCAATCGAGTTACGGGATTGTTCGACCGTCCACCCAGTGGATCACAACCCTCAACCTCGTCGACTCAACTCGCGTTTACTCCGCCTACGTCTGTGACCCACTTACAACCTACACCTTACCATTTGAATCAGTCCTCTGCTCCGCCTGCTCCGCCTGCTACGACCCTATCGAACTTGCAACTCGATGGTGGCAACAAAAATCCCCCAGCGGCACCTATCCTGCCAGCACCGTCTGCCACTGGTTCAAGCGCCAAACACAGAGCGGGGGCTCTGGATCAGTCCTCTGCTACGACCCTGTCGAACCTGCAACCTGGTGACGGCAGCCAACATCATCCGGCAGCGGTTATTCCACCAGCGCAGTCCGCCGCCGAGCAAAACGCCAAGCGCCGAGGGTGGGCTGAGCTCAAGACGTTTGCCAGCCTGCTGAGCAAAGGCTCTGCCTTATTTGGGCCTCTCAAGCAAGCCGTGGATGGCGTTCTGACGTGCGTCGAGACCTTCGAGGTGGGCAAGCTAGTTCGGGTCCGCTTTACGTTTAAGACACTAATTTGAACTGTTCAGAGTGTGGCCAAGAATCGCGAGGACTACGAGAGGCTCAGGACCGAACTAAATGCACTATTTCAGGACTTCCCTGGATACTTCGGCGAATCCACACCGCCTGAAATCAAAACGAGTATTGCCGACTTAGCACAGTAAGCGCTACTGATATACACAAGATGGTCAAGCTAACTTGATATGCAGGGGTATCGAACGAGAGCTTGGGCTCATCCGGGAGAAACAGCACGAGCGCGGACTTGGGTCATATGTAAAAGCAGATCAAGACGCCGAAGACGTGTTGGCTTGCTATCGTCGCATCCAGCGGCTGTTCGAACGGTTTATGGCAAGCACTATCGTACTATGTCATTCAGCTATCCCTTATGTGCGTGTAGGTCAACGCAAATTTCAGCACCTGGAAAAGCATTGCCGAGCACACAACGGTGCGTAACCAAAAGACTACAGACGAAAGGCCCTAAGCACACTTGACGTTTGGATTAGGAAGCACGCCTGGAGAAACTCCCCAACTCACCCGATGCAATGTATCGGTCTGCGAAGTCATCTGATCTCCGAAGTGGATGTACCCCCGAGACACGTGTTCAGGTCTTAGAACAGCTGTGCGATTGGGCGTACGACAGCGAGAGCAAGAAGATCTATTGGATGAATGGCATGGCTGGTACGGGGAAGACCACGATCGCGTATAGTTTGTGCGAGCGGTTGGAGAGTACTCGGCAGCTAGCAGCTGGTTTCTTTTGCTCCCGACAGCTACCAGAATGCCGCGATGTCAATCGAATTATACCGACAATCTCATATCAGCTTGCGCGCTTTTCTCGTCCATTCCGACACGCCATCTCTCGAGTGCTAGAAGAGAACCCGGACGTACACAACCAGTTGCTACCCGACCAATTTAGGAAGCTAATCCTCGAGCCCTTGAACCAAATCAAAGATACTCTCCCCATCGATCTTACCGTCGTGATCGATGCTCTGGATGAATGCGACGACGATAACGGTGTCGACAAAATCCTGAATATTTTGCTCTCGAGTGCGCAGGATCTGCCAGTCAAGTTTTTCGTGACTAGCCGGCCCGAAGCGAAGATACTCGACCGCATGGGAGACAAGCAGGGAGGACGTCTTCCGGCAGAGCTGCGCCTGCACGAGCTTGCACGCTCATCCGTGCAGGGGGACATCCGGACTTATCTGGCGTCCGAGCTTGAATCATCGCCAGTGGCCATATCTGCGGGCGATCTTGGCACTCTCGTAGAGCGATCGGGTGTTTTGTTCATTTATGCTGCGACGGTCGTCCGATACGTTGGAAATGACAACTTTGCTCGAGGTCCGAAGAGACTTGCAGAAGTACTCCGCGTATCCGGCAGTTCGTTGAGCGGCGGCGACAAGGGGATAGACGCACTATACGCTGCAATACTCGAGGCGGCATTCGACGATCCCGGATTATCCGAGTCAGATCGGGATGAGATGAAGCTGATCCTCGACACTATTATATGCGCACAAGAGCCGCTGTCAGTCGACGTCATCGCCGGCTTGCTGGGACTCGATGACGGGATGTCGGTACAGGCTGCACTCCGCCCACTGCGATCGGTATTACACGTCTCAGATACCACCCATATCGTCACTACACTGCACGAGTCTTTCCCTGATTACTTATTCAACAAACGCCGTTCCAACAGGTTTCACTGCGACATGAAGGAACAAAACGCACGGCTTGCGCAGTTATGCTTCGACCATATTAATATCCCAAACCCACCGTTCAACATCTGCAACCTCGAATCCTCGTACGTGTTTGACAAGGACGTGCCTGATCTGGACATTCGAGTGAAGAAGGCTATCTCGATGGAGTTATCTTATGCTTGCCGCTACTGGGATGCACATTTAAAGTCGGCGCAAGAGTCACAGGACCTCGCAGGCATGCTGTCTAGATTTCTGTCGAATCGCTTGCTTTTATGGATGGAGGTGATGAATCTAAAGATGTGGATATACGACGGCGCAAGTATGTTTCGCCAGATGCAGGAGTGGTCCCAGGTATGTAACTGAGGCGAACCCGTTGATGTGTTGCTGAGAATTGTGCAGAAGGCTAACTGGCTGGATGAAGATACCAAAGAACTTCTCCGAGACGCATGGATGTTCACCACCTCGTTTTCTTCGAGTCCAGCTGCGCTCAGTACCCCTCACATCTACGTATCAACGTTGTCATTTTGGCCGAGCAATAGACCGATTACAAAGTACTATCCACAGCGACAACCACACCTGATAAGCAGAGCGAGCACGGCGATGCGGGCAAGGGGGGCGATCCCGTTGGTTGTAATAAATGCAGGGGGCGGAATAGTTAGTCTAGCGTACTCGCCAGATGGTGCATACATTGTCTCTGGTTCTTTCGACAACACCATACGCATCTGGGACGCACACACTGGTCAAAGCGTAGGAGAGCCACTCCAGGGCCATACCAGTTTGGTTAACTCGGTTGCATACTCACCGGATGGCGCGTACATCGTCTCTGGCTCCCACGACAACACCATACGCATCTGGAACGCACACACTGGTCAGGCCGTAGGACAACCACTCCAGGGCCATACCAATTGGGTCAACTCGGTTGCATACTCGCCAGATGGCGCATACATCGTCTCAGGCTCTTCTGACAACACTATACGCATCTGGGACGCACACACTGGTCAAAGCATAGGACAGCCACTCCAGGGCCATACCCGTTTGATCAACTGGGTTGCATACTCGCCAGATGGCGCATATATCGTCTCTTGTTCTTTTGACGACACCATACGCATCTGGGATGCACACTCTGGTCAGAGCATAGGACAGCCGCTCCAGGGCCATACCGGTTTCGTCAACTCAGTTGCATACTCACCGGATGGCGCATACATCGTTTCTGGCTCCCGTGACAACACCATACGCATCTGGGATGCGCACACTGGTCAAAGCGTAGGACAGCCACTCCAGGGCCACGCCAATTGGGTCTACTCGGTTGCATACTCACCAGATGGCGCGTACATCCTCTCTGGCTCTCGTGACAATACCATACGCATCTGGGACGCGCACACTGGTCGGAGTGTAGGACAGCCACTCCAGGGCCATACCAATTGGGTCTACTCGGCTGCATTCTCACCAGATTGCAAACACATCATCTCTGGCTCTGTTGATAGCACCATACGCATTTGGGACGCACACACTGGTCAAAGCGTAGGACAGTCACACCAGGGACACACCAGTATGATCCACTCGGTTGCATACTCACCGGATGGCGCATATATCGCCTCTGGCTCCTCCGACAACACTCTGCGCATCTGGGACGCACACACTGGTCGGAGTGTAGGACAGCCATTCCGGGGCCATACCAGTGCGGTTTACTCGGTTGCATATTCACCAGGTGGCGCATATATCGTCTCTGGCTCTGATGACAACACCGTACGCATCTGGGACGTACGCACTGGTCAGAGTGTAGGACAGCCGTTCCAAGGCCATACCCGTTGGGTCAACTCGGTTGCATACTCACCAGATAGTGCATACATCGTCTCTAGCTCTCATGACAACACCATCCGCATATGGGACGCGCACACTGGTCAAAGTGTAGGACAGCCACTCCAGGACCATACCAGTTCGGTCAACTCGGTTGCATACTCCCCAGATGGCGCATATATCATGTCTGGCTCTTATGACGACACCATACGTATCTGGGATGCACACACTGGTCAAAGCGTAGGACAGCCACTCCAGGGCCATGCCAGTTGGGTCTACTCGGTTGCATACTCACCAGATAGCGCATACATTGCCTCTGGCTCTCGCGACAACACCGTGCTCATCTGGGACGCACATACTGGTCAGACCGTAGGACAGCCACTTCAGGGCCATACCAGCTGGGTCTACTCGGTCGCATACTCACCAGATGGCGCATACATCGTCTCTGGCTCTGATGACAAGACCATACGCATCTGGGACGCACACACTGGTCAAAGCGTAGGACAGCCACTCCGAGGCCATACCAGTTGGGTCAGCTCGGTTGCGTACTCACCAAACGGCGCGTACATTGTCTCTGGCTCTCATGACAAGACCATACGCATTTGGAGTGTGCAACCCGGCGGCACGATGAGCAATATACCTGAATCGGGAAACAGTTCCCCCCGGACAACCGTTCCCTCGAACTTTATTCCTAACGCTCGACATGCTGGCCCCCATATATGCAATCTAGGTTGCCGAATCGATCGGTACGACACAATCTGGACGCTGAACAGTGATGGATGGGTGGTCGTCCACGAGTCGAAGCTGCTGGTATGGGTCCCTCCCGATCTTAGGCATACCCTCCTTTCCCCTCGATGCACCGTGATAATTTCCACCTATGGTCTCCTGCAGCTTGGCTTCGACCGCTGCAAGATTGGAGATCACTGGCAGGAGCACTTCCAGCCGGAGACTGCGACTTAGATGACTGTTTAGCCTTTTATTTTGCAATTTCTTCATTCATCGACTGTTCTCATCTCTTGCTTAATATAACAAAACTGCTTGTCAGCTTGACTCGTATGTACATGCCATTTGTTGAGCTACGTCTTGACACATAAACATATCGCAAATCTTGAATATTCGCCATCGACATGCTGAGCCAATCGCTCAAACTTTGAAACCCTAGCCCACCTAAGTCTCTCTGTGCCTATCCGCTAATCAGGCAGATTTTTCTGACCTTTAACCCCAATCCCGCTGCAGCGTTTACATCGCCACCATGAACCTTGGTCATCCCCTACCAACCTTATTTATTATCGTGATCGTAAATATCCCGTCACTGTACTCTTCGTAATAGTTTTAGTTTCCGTTGTTTCCTGTGTTCAAATACCCTGTATATATACCAGTATAGCGGACGGTTCCCTACCATGTGAACGCAAACATCGTGAATCGGATTTAAGATGATGCTCACGCCGCAACAAAATCGTACCCCCAGTTTATATCAGAAAATTCAGTAGTATGTCTAGTGCCCGCAGTAGGTCAGTAATCTGGCATATAGCCACTATATGCGCCACCCCCAGGATCAGATAAATTCAAGGGTAATAATAAAGTTATGCATCCGAGACACCTAATACACATGCTATTTGCACCCCAACTGCCGCTCCCGAGTTCCGTATCAACGTAACCCCATCACCCTGCATTCTGATCGTCAGTCTGGCTGAAACCGCCGAGACATCTCACTTACCCTGCACACCCCCCTCGGTCTTCCGGCGGGACTCAACCTCGTACATCACCGGCACAGCATGGACGTGCGTCCAGCCCCCACCGCTTCCCCTTGCCCATTCCGCTCCCGTCGGGAACCGCACATGCTCGAGCGTGCGCGACAACTCGCCCCAGACATTTAGCAGCATTTGCTCCTTGGTGAGATGCTCGAGCCAGTGGGCGTGCTCGTACTCGTCGTTGCCACATGCGTCGAGATATTTGAGGCACGGGAGCATAGCGATGACCGGCGCGATTGTGTCGAGCAGGTTCTGTATTGATGGGTTTCCGTTAGCCGCCCGTGCGCGCGACCCCGGTGCTCATGACTTACGACGTATGGGATATGTCGATCACTCGGCGCCAAGACATGTAACCCCAACACCTCGATATCCGGCAAGTTCTCCGCGATAACCTCAATCATGCTCGCCTGGCAAATCACAGTCACCACCCTGAACACCCTGATCCTTGCCGCGCTCGTCCTCAACAGGTGTATCCTTGTCCTTATCATCTCCGTACTCAAAAACGCATCCACGATCCTGATTTCCTCTACCGGCCGGCCCGGGACGACCGATGCAACGACGTCCAGCGTGCCCGAGACTTTGCGTAACCCGCGACCGTACTGGCGGTCGAGGCAAAATGAGCCCACGGGCTGAGTTGGGCCCACGAGGTGGAGCTCGGTGAGGGCAGACTGGCGGACGAGAAAGTCGTGCAGTGGGCGCGGGTCGCAGGTGTCGCAGGAAAAGACTTTGAGCGAGAATGGGCAATCAAAGAGGATATCTGTAAGCGAGGCGCCGAGAACACGGAGCTCGAGCTGGGTGAGGTTCGGGAGTTGGCGGAGCATGGTGCCGATGGGGGCAATGATCGAGTTGGGGAGTTTCCAGGTGAGAGTGGTGGCGGAAGGTCTTAGTTCGATACGCAGGCGGTGAACAAGGTTTGCTAGCTGCGGTCGACGAACAAGTGTAGAGCAGCATTGGCCAGTTACGACGAGAGAGTTGGGGTTGCCCATGATGTCCAGTGTGATGATATCGACCAGCGATATGCGGTTATATAAGACTCGGATTCCGACAGTGTAAAGTCTTTGGCAGACCCGAACCACATACGTGAGGTCGTGGAGACCAACATCCTTTAATCTAGTATTAGAATCAGCCCAGACGCAGCGACATGGGACACACCTCCATAATGACATCCAGAATCTCGTTAGGCAAGCATGTCACAGTGCGATGGCGCTCTGGTGGCAAAAAAATCTATAAGCTTCTTGATGCGAAGAACGAATCACGCACCGTGGGATTCGCACGTAATCTGAATCGGCTCATGCAGCGCTCCCCCAATACTCACCCGCCGGGACAGATGCAGCGGCGCAAACGACGGGAATATACACCTCAACGCCAAGGAGCTCCCTACCATGCTCGACTCGGTCAAAGTATTATCAAGTGCAATCTAAGCAAACTTACGTGTAGGAGGGGACTTTGTCAGCAATGCGCCGTGCGGGGTCGAGAGCAGCATATCAACGACGGGTGGGCGGGTGGTACGAGTCCAGAGAGGACGATTAGAATAGTTCCTTAATTATAAGAAACAGAGGCTAGGTCGCCACCGAGATTAAACCGTCAAGGTGAATGCATATGCGCCTACGTGGGTAGCCCTTGGGGTAGGAATCGGATCTTGCAGGTTTAAACGACTGCGGCCAAACGGGTCGGGCGCAAGACAAATGAAGGGCTCCTCAAAGTCCACTCGAACCGGATATAAGAGAGGGACGGACAGGAAAGTGATCAGTCGAATTGATGTGCAGCGCCAGTCGGCTGGCAGCGCAGAATCCCGATTGATAGACTTGGCCTTTGGGGGAAAGCCCGTGCCACCAAGGGAGACGGTTTCGACGGTCGGGCATCCACGTAGTGATATAAAAATTGATCCCACACATGTGAAGGACTAGGATCGGGACCGCGTTGGGCGGACACCCCGCGTAAGACGCCCAGCCGAATCAGCTGGACGCGGGCAATGGCCAGGTATAATCGCCATAGGCCAATTGTTCGAGTCTCAACTGAGGAGAGCCTGCTCGCAACGCGAAGACCCCGCCTGAAACAGCATCATTCCAGTTTCCAAGCGGGAATCGATCAGAATGTCTAGTACAAAATAGGACGTTCTGTCGAGAGCTCGGTACCGCCGGTTCGAGATCCAGCGGGTGGTGGTGGTGGCGCAGAGCAGGCGCAAGCGCCGTGATTTGTAGCTGTATGCACGGTGCGCTGAGTCAGCGTTCGCGGCTGCCGAGGTGATGTTGGCCAGCTGGCCGAGACCGAGATGAAGAAACGGCTACTAAAACGATTAACTTTCAGCAAGTCCCACGCCTCCCAACCCCGTCAGTCTCTTTTAACTCCCCCACCGGGCTCGCTTGTGGTCTCTTGTAATACCAATGGCACCAGCTAACCATGTCTGGACCGAGCCTGCCTCGGGCGTCGCCCCTAAGCCCCGCCAGTACAAGCCAGAGCAGCAAGCCATGATCGACGAGCTGCGCCAAGTACGTCAGCACTCTTCTGTTGCATGCTATTTCTGACTCGCTGCAGTACGCTAAAACAATCATGCTGCCCGAATCAGATCCATACCACGAGCATGAGCGACATTGGCTACTGGATGATCCCGAGTGTTGTGGGCGCTACATGCGCGCGGCCAAGTGGAGGCTGGACGACGGCAAGAAAAGGATCAAGGGCACGCTCGAGTGGCGCCGTGAGTTTAAACCGGATCTTATCCCGCCCGAAGAGGTCAGGATTGAATCAGAGTCGGGCAAAATGTGAGTCTGCGTTTGGGTCCGCGACATCACGTTGATGACGCTTGTAGTATTCTCAACGGATTTGACGTCGATGGACGCCCAATTTTGTATATGCGACCTGGGCGAGAGAATACAGAGACTAGCCCGAGGCAGATCCGGCATCTTATCTTTTGCTTGTGAGTTTGCATGCTCAGGCTGAGAGTCCGCTTAATCTTGTTCAGAGAGCGAGCGATCGACTTTATGCCCCCTAACCAAGACTCGATGGTTATTATTGTCGACTATAAATCCACAACATTGAGAACCAATCCTTCAATTAGCGTAGCGCGAAAGGTACCCGACTACGCTTTTCTGTCTACCTCGCGCTGATCACTTGCACAGGTACTGCACATCCTGCAACAACACTATGTCGAACGGCTGGGTCGTGCTATTGTCGTCAACCTCCCGGTCCTCTTGAACTTTTTCTACAAAGGGATTAGTCCATTCCTCGATCCAGTCACGCGGGACAAGGTTCGCAACAGCCTCATGCAGAGAACCGTTTAATTAAACGACGCTTGTCTTATTTAGATGCGTTTCAATCCCAACCTCCCGGAGCTCGTGCCGGTATCTCAGTTGGACAAAGACCTTGGTGGCGAGTTCCCGTTCGAGTTTGAGCCAGTTAGCTATTGGGAGCAGATCATCTCGTATGTGCACTTGGTGGATGTTCGGCTGATACCGGCGTTGATCCAGTCTATAGACATTGCAAGCTTAATCCCGACGGTTCACACCGGCGGGAGTCAAAGGAGGCAGAAGATGCTGAAGTGTATGTCCGCTACTCACCACGTCCTGCCCTGACTAATACCTGTCATAGGAGGGGTGCAGCGTCCACCAGTACAGCTAGTCCTGAACTATCAACCAGCAGCAGCAGCCGCGTATCAATGGAGGAGCCTCCAGCAGTGACGAGCGGACCCGAGGCGGTTGTGCAGATCGCAGGCGAGGACACGACTCGGCACGAGCTAGCCGAGAGAGATACCAAGTAGCGGCGGAGGCCTCGTTGCCTCTCTGGAAGCAGGCGCGTGGAACTGTACTATATGCCTTTTGCGTACAAGAATAATACACGGCTATTACAAAGACCCGCGGTCAGATGACGCGCACTAGACTACGGCTCGCCGGGCCCGCAGAGCCGCGATAAATGGAAGGATGGCGGTTCACTGGTCGTGTGCGTGTACGCGGAACTCCGAGGCGTTTGCGTGCTTACGCAACACTTGTCCGCCAGAGTGCGGCGCCGACATGTCCAACGAACGTCGCCGGCTGCAGTCTACTCGCTTTACCACTATCATCGTCGCGGATGCTGCAGGTAGCACGCGCAGACGCTCCACAGCGGGTCAGCCAAGGGAGGGTGGCGCGCTAGATTGAGGTTAATGGGAGCCGGAAGAGGCTAACGCACACCGAAACCGTCCGGGTATGCCAGCGCCCTCGATCGCAGGCAGAGGCCGCACTAGTCCCGGCAGTCCTCGGCCACTTGATGTATATAAGCTCTCCGTGATCAGCTGCTGCTTGCTCACGACCACCGTCCTCATCCAATCTACACTACACCATGTCCATCAAGGTTGCTCCTCTCCCCCTGCCTCCCTCTGCCGACCCATCCAAGTTTAACGACTTTGGACGAGAGGTCGTTGGCCTCGACGCCGGGAACCTCACGCCCGAGCAGTTCAAAGAGGTCGAGCAGCTGCTGTACAAGGTTCGTGCCTTGCCCCTCATGTTTAGCGTGGGGCGGCGCGAGTCTAATCAGCTATACACGCCCCCAGCATAGCGCACTCCTATTCCGCAACACTTCCTTGAGTCCCGAGCAGCAATACCAGCTAACCAAAGTAAGCCAGCCACCACGTTGTCTCGCGGAAAGCTGAACCCGAACTCGTGCACAGGCATTTGACCCGGCGTCCGAGAGCTACGGCCATGGAAACAACAAGACGGGCAGCACGAAGAAGTCGGTGCTCCACCCGGATCTCAAGACCATCCCGCGCGTGCCCCAGGTGCAGCTTATCGGGAATGGGACGGTATACGATCACGAGGGACTTGCCGAGGCGAGTCATTTGGGCGTATTGTATTGGTGTCGTGCTCACTCTGTGATTGGTTGGAGTAGGCCAAGTTGAAGCACCCCCACCACCGTACCTTCCACAAGACGGCCATCCCAGACGCAGACGACCTCAAGTTTACGCGTTTCTATCGGTGGCACATTGATGCTGCTCTCTACGACCTCGCTCCGTAAGCCATGCTTCGTGGAACGCCCCGTATCACGCTAAATTAAACCACGCAGACCCAAGGTCACCACGCTCTACGCTCTCAACGTTCCATCCGGCGACCCCCAGATCTGCCGCTACGACGATGGCACAGGCGACGAGCTCCCCGTCCCGCTCGGTACGACTGCTTTCGTCTCGGGCGCGACCATGTTCAACATCCTCCCGCCCAAGCTCAAGTCTCTCGCCGTGCGCTCCAAGGTAAAGTATGCGCCCCACCCGTACGTCTGGATGGCACCCGCGCACGCGCTGAGCACCGGATTGGGGATCGAGAGCGAGGGGCTCGAGCTGCCGTTGAACGAACTCCCAGAATGGGAAGAGAGCAAGATCAAAATCTTCCCGGTGGTAAGCAAACCCAAGTCCGCCTGCCCGCACGCTCGTCCCCTGACCCTTCCCCAGCTCTGGAAGAACCCCGTCACTGGCGGCCTGCACTTCCAAGTCCACCCCTGTGGCGCCGCCGGCCTCGTTGTCGACCCGCTCCCCGCCGGCGCCTCGCGCGAGGACGCGCTCTACCCCGACGGTGCGACGCTCACCGACCTCAAACAGGTCCGCGAGCTGTTGTACAGTATGCAGCGGCCGGCGATTGCCCCGCCGCTCGTGTACCCGCACGACTGGAGCGAAAAGGACCTGATGATTTTCCATAATCGTGGTGTGCTGCATTCGGTCGTTGGTGCGTTTTCGCCTGACCAGGTGCGCGCGTTCCATCAGTGCAACTTGGCGGCGTCGGAGGACCCGACTGGGCCGGATGCGGAGGATGTGAAGAAGTGGGCATAGGTATGGTATACAGTAATGTTTTCTTGGTTTATGTACATCATCCAATATTCGAACAATCATTGAGTGCATTTGAGTGCAAAAGTGCAAGATGACCCGGCGCTTATTGAGACCGAGACGAGACTGGCGCCGAGGTCATAATTTCAAGTTTGGTTTGGGCCACCATGTACCTCTCCCGCTCTTGCAGGCCTAGACCTGTTCTATTCCAAAATGTTCGCTGCTTGACTGGGAGCGCAAGTACTCCAACTCCCAAGAAAGAGTCTCGACGGGCACCTCTCGCAACGGACCTGGATGGAATTTCGCTGGATAATTCCAAAGGTGCAGGTAACGTCGTCTCTAACCCGCGACGCATAGAAACGGTACTAATCACCCTAATAGATTCAGGAAAACGCAAAGGCTACGTCCCTAATATGAAAGACATTGGTCACTCGCTGGAGGACATCGATCGGTTGCTCTCTGTGCGCCTCCAACGCCGCCTCTCCCCAGCCTTGCGCACGGGCCCCGGTCCCAACAGGTCCCCGGGTGGTTCTGCGCCGCGGCGGAACCCACCCGACCGTCGGCCCCAGCAGCAACAGCAACAGCAACAGCAACAACAGCAAAGAACGGCCGACGGTGGTGCCCCTCGAGCCTCGTTTTCGCGCCCTCGTAGCGTGGGTCCTGGGGCGAGAGCTCCAGGCGCAGGAAGACAGGGAGGCGGAGGGGGTGGTGGTCCTCGTCCTGTGCGTCGTGGGCCGCGATCCGCGACGTCCCGTCTCCGCGATGCCAAAGCAGAGCCCGAAGTACCTGTCCCGCCCGCTCTGATCCCAAGCAGGGTTTACGACCTGACGAATTTCGCAACTCTGAGGGCTCCAACCCGACCAGTTCCTGCTACTCGGAAAGACCAGCCTACGGATATCGTGAAGCGCGTTCGAGAGACGATCGGGGGGGATTACTCTAGGTGGATGTCCAAGGAAGACGTGTCGGCTGCTGGAAAGGATGATGCGTCTCCGATGGCGCGTGCGCGGTTGGCATTGGCGTTCAACTCGTCAGTGTCGCCCAAGGATAGGGAGAGACTGCTGGATACGGCCGAGATGTTGTTGAACAAGGGCAAGACCGTGTCTATTCCAGCCCCTGCTTCTTAGTGGACCTCACTTTGTTAGTGTTGAAAATGAAAGAAGCGTCCACGCTTGATTACTCCAACGTCCTGAAATAAGAACTACATACACTCGTTACACTACACGAATCAGAAATGAAAAGCCTCGTCCCGCCCATCCCAAGCCACAGCAATCTCGCCTCACCTGTTTACGCTCAGGTCCACTTCATCAACAGCCATCTTGTTCGCATTAATCCACTCGTCGGGCAGCTTAAACTCCTTCTCCTCTTCAAACGCTCGTGGGAGCTTCACACCAAATGCCTCGGCGGTACGCAGATTCCTACCGCGTCGCCCGGCAGCCTGGTTGGCTTCGCGTTCGGCAGCAGCGAGAAGCGCGGGCGCAGCGGTGGGTGCAGGTGTAGAGGCTCTGGGTGTTCTCAGCCGAAGTGCAGGAGCAGACACGGCAACTGGAGGTAGGACAGGGGCTGGGCGTGCTGGTGAGATGTCACGCGACTGGTGTTCATAGGGAACATCGTGGTAGGGAAGCTCGGTCCATACGCCGTTGTGCGCGTTCGACAAGGTGCCGTTGAGCGGCACCGTAGATGGAGCAGGGGATGGGTATACGGGTGCTTCATCTAGCAGCTGATTCGCGGTTGGAAGTTCTCGCGAAACCCAGGAGGTATCATCGTTGGAAAGATTGGTAGGTGGTGGATCGACGGAAGGAGCTGCATCGGTAGCTGGCTGTGCATCGTTCTGAGCCACCACGCTTCCTTGCTCAGAGGGAGTTCGGGTGTTATCCTGGGATAGGCTGGAGCTCCGAGCTGAAGGTCTTGGGATCTTGAGTTTGATCTTGAGCGCGCCGGAAGAGGGCCGGGGAGGCACGTCGACGACCGGTGCGGCGAGGTCACGAGCATCTTCTGCCACTGGCTGCGCAATGGGTGGTTCTGGAGACCCAGCTTCTTCCTCGTGGACAATTGGCTCCTCGTGCTCGACCTCTATTTCGCCTTCGGCCGTCGTCTCGCCCTCTACCTCCGCCTCTTCCTCCTCGTCACTGTGCGCCAAATTCGGCCTGAACCCAGAGCCATATCCTTCTGCCCCCTTGCCTCCAAGTAATGGCAGCCCCGGTCCAGCTGCCGTAATCAAAATGCCAGCAGCAGCAGCCTCTGCAGCAGACTGCTCGTCCAACAACCCTGCAGCCGCAAGCTCGCTTGCCGCTTCGTCCGTCAGTGGAATAAACCGATTCCCCTCGCGGCGGATCTCCCACTCTTTGAGTCTTAACCGCTGGCCATTGGCGGCCCGCGGGTCCGGCGGAAGGAGCACGTCGTAGCGCCGGATGAGATCGTCGGCGTGGGCGAGGAGTTCGATGCGGATGTTCTCAAGCTCGGGGCCAGAGTCAGTCCCAGACGAGGGGAGGAGCGCTCGAAAATGATGCAGGTCCATTGTGCGAAGCTGTTCGACACGCTCCTTGAGTTTGTAGCGCTCGTGCTCGAGTTTATCTTTTTCTCGTCTGCGTTGTCGTTTCTCCATCATTTCGGGTTTGCGATGTCGGCGTTCGTACGCTGCGTCGGAAGAGTCGAAGCCATCCTGTAACATATTTAGTACTCTGATTAGCGTATCAAATCAGTGACCAAAATAGGGCTTACCATTTCTGTTCGCGTCCTTAGCCTCGACGATGGCTGGTACACATCGGAAAGCAAGCAAAACTCGGGCGTTTGGATGATCGCCTGTTGGCGCATACTCTCTGCAACCTCTTCCCGCTCAAAATACCTCTCGTCCTCGGGCTCATGTGCAGCGCTACTCGTCGAAGGGCCAGCAACAGGCGGTCCTTTAGGATCCGTCGTAATCACAAACACCGCATCAGGATCGACTGCAGGCACCTGCTCCACTGCACATATCCAACACGTAATCAATACCGGGTCCAGACAAACGCAGATCAAAACTCGCCTGTACGCTGTTGAGCCTCGATAATCATCGCGTCGATCGGGTTGCTTCCTATCCCATACGCCGTCGTCCCGCGTCGCAGGCGGGACGGCATCACTCGCGTGCGCGTTACGGGCGCTTTGGTCTGTTTTGGCTTTGATTTTGATTTCTGGCGGGCGGTATGGTCAGGGGCGGACGAGGCAGGGGTAGGCGCCGTGTACGGCGGAGCGGGGACGTTTGTTGGCTCGGGTGTATCGTGGTCGTATTCAGAGGATATGTGTGGAGGGTCAATCAAAGATGCGCGACGCTTCCCGAGGGCCTTGAACGATGGTGATGGAGGAGTGGGAGCAAGCGGAAAGCGGGGGTGCTGTGTCGGTTGGTTGGGGTGAAGGGGCTCTTGAGAATAGAGCGGGTAGGTAGGTGGGGGAGACAGCTCGAGCAAGTGAGAAGTCTGACTGTCGGGATTCGTAGCGTTGGGTCGTGAACGCTGCTCCTCGCCCGTCCCAGGCGCCACCCCTAGCAAACGATGGCTCCCATCAGAAAGGGGCATTCTGACATCCGAGTTATAGTTGGATGGATAACCATTCATGCGTGACGAGTATGTTTGCCCCGACGAAGGCAGAGTGTTGACTAAAAGAGGCGAATGGTATGCCCGGGGGTCGTGGCCGCCATTGGAGAGAGAAGGGGGATCCATAGCAAGAGGGGCTCGATTCCTGTAGCTAATCTAGGCGAATTGAGTTATAATTTGGACAACTTTGTTTAGTAGCTTTGCTCACAGTCAAAACTCAACCTCGATGTTGTGGGCCTAATGGGAACAGGAGAGGAGGCCAACTTTGGCTAGCGCTATCGGAAGGAGGCACAAGACTTTTTTCGAGACTTTCGGCTCTAAGAGAACATTTCAATTCATAAAACAAGCCGGTCGAGAGAAAGAACGTACCGCGATTACAGTCGGAGCAGGCGGCCGCCTCGACCCAAATGCAAGTTCCGACACTTGCGAATGGATTCAGTAGCCTCTTGACTTGGATACTATTGATGGCGTTGAAGAGAAATTAACCAAATGGCTGGCCGTATTTTCTTAATTTTGCAGATTTTACAGAGCAACCAGCGAGGCGAATACGTCGTTGGAGGTGTCAAGGAGGTGAACCAAACAGAAGCCAGAAAACCAGATAAGATAAGATCCTCTTTGGCCAGTTGGCGCGCATCTGATGATCACCCGAATAACAAAATATACACTCATCAAACACAATTGGTTTACTGTCCTCGGTATGTATCTTGTGCCCATGTATAGTTTACTGAATGGGTTGGTGCAGAAACCCTCCGCTTTTCACGTTTAGCTCAGGACACGGACCCCATCTGCATATCGAGGACAACTGTGGCCACTATGTTATTACTATTTCAGGTGTACAATCTACTCTCAATCGTTATGATGCTTCACAATCCCCTCCATGTGCTGCGCACGCAACCCCTTTCTCTCGCCCCCTTCCCCTCCCCCAGCCTCAGCCCTCTCCCTGTTCCTCTCCAGTGCATCCTGCGTCCCCGCATACTTCCTGCACACCCACAACCCAGCACATCAATACGCCACCAAGCGAATCACGCCACAAGCCACAACACTCACGCCTCCACATTCTCCCGCATCGCCTTCAACCTCGCAGGATCAATCACTCTCGTACCCGCACCGCCCGGAACTCCCGAGCTCGGAGCACTCCCGGGATCAGATCTGGGAAACTCGTAAGTACGGGACGGAGGAAGACCTATACGGCCCGACTTGCTGCGCGGGATCTGCCATATCGCTCAACTGAGTTGCCAGGCAGGTTACGGGGGTATGATCGGTTCAAGCCGCAACGTTTACGATTCAGGTTCAGGTCGCAGCGTCGGTAAAATGGCTCACAGGCCCGAGTTGCTCGTGGTGGTGCGCTGTAGAGCGGCTGTCCGAACGTGGGGGGAGAGGAGACGCACCCTGACGTCATATCCGCAAAGTTTCAATTCCTCTGCGCCCTCCGGGGCCGAGTATCACCCCTGAAACTTTTTACACTTGCGATCCTAACCCTAATTCTCAAACGTCACGATGTCTTTTGTCCCAAAGTGCCACTAGTACGCCACCCGCCAAACGCATGTGAATTCCGCTTCTTCGAGTGCAGTGCAATGTGTCGATGGATCTTGCGCACCCAATCTTTCAGCCAATCCCGAATCGTATAAAACGCAAAAAGACTATTAACTGTACGCGTAAGGCAACAAGCAATAGGTACAGTACAATGCAAGCAGCATAAAATCGGTATGCCGTTCACGGTGATAGGCGGCTAGCAGCAGGGGCGGGCATAGGAATCGCACAGAATTATTCAAACGGGACAGAACGCGAGAAAGGACAGAAAGCAAGGGTAGGGGGTAGCCAAGCAGACGCGACGAACCGCACCCGATATATACACGAGCGCATCATCTGCCAACAGGATAATGATGGGGAGGGATAATCAAACAACAGCAGTCAAGAAACCGAACCGGAAACGAGCCAGGGGTATGAGTTACAGTGGGAGGTGGCGACGACAGCGAGCCATCGTCAACACGACACACGGAAAATAAGGAAGTACGCATAAAAAATATGAAAACAAGCGGTTTCCCGCAGACAGCGCATTGCAGATGAGGCCGATGAACAGAATGGGATGAGTGGGTGGTAATGACACAGTGGACGCCAGTCCTATCCGAACAAGGAAGACAGAGAGACGGAGTGATCCAATTTTGTTGAATCTTCAGTTCATTCAGTGAATATCAAGTTGGTCGTTGGTCGAGATAGGATTGCAAGTCGTGAAATACGTCGTTGTCGTCAGCTCGTCAAAAGTCGCTCATACCACCATCGACGGGGGCGGAGAACTTGCCGTGGACCCGCATGTGCTGGCACAGGTTGTCATGCCGGCTAAAAGTCTTGCCGCACTTGGCAACTGGGCACACATGGGCTGAAAACGAGGCGGGTGAGCACGCTACGACGGATGGCACACGGGAAAAACTCACGCTTCTCGTCAGTGTGAATGCTGCGAATATGGCGCTTCAGATGTTCACCGCGGTTAAAGCACTTGCCGCATCCGTCGACACTGCACGTAAAGGTCCGCACGCTCTTGCCGATCCCAGCCACAGGAACAGCGGCCGGCTTGGTGGGAACACGGCGTCCTCGGCTCTTCTTGGTCAGATTCGGGATGGGGACCGGGATGGTGCTACGGCACGACCGGGGCATGCGAACATTGCCATTGCCGGAAATGTGAATGTCAAAGTCGACATGCGGCGGGGGGCTGATCGACGCCACACGAGCGGCGTCGCTCGGGAACGGCTGAGACGGCACAACTGGGGGGAGAGCGAGCTCGACAGCGGCGGGCGTGTTTGGCAGCGAACTTTCGGAAGCAGACTTGATATCGCCCTACATCCAATGTCAGATGAGCAGACGCAAACCGATACCAGCACTTACGTCATCGACGCTCGAGTCCTTGTCGTCATCCTCTTGGAGGCTGTGAGCGTCGCTACTGCGGGACTGCCACATGTTGGGATAAGAGGACAGCTCGGGCGAAAGCGACTCGCTCTTGGGGATGACTTGTTGCTGGGAGGCGAAAACAGTCATGGGGCTGATGGCTTGAGGCGAACCAAAGCTGGGGCGATACGACTGCAGCGGGTACGACGACGAGAGGACATAGTTCGGAGACTGGGCAGCTTCGTAATAGCCAGGAGAAACGTGATTCAAAGAGCGGATCTGAGCGTGATCGTACATGTCATGCTCATAATAAGTTCTACACAAGAGTCAGCCAAATGGGTCTAGAGCTAGCACGAGGAACATACCCAGGGACACCAGACCGAGGGGTGATGGGATAGTCGGAATGAGACCGAGCAATGGCCGGAGCGTACGGAATCGCCGACGGTTGCGACTCGGCGACAGTAGTCGCGTTGGACATGTTGGATGCAGTTGAACCCGACGAGCTGTCGCGCGAGTGGCCGCCGCCATGGGCGCGACCCGACCAGTCGATGACGTTGGCAGCGACAGTGCGCCACCCAGAATTGCTTCCGTCAGATCCTTCTTGGGCATGGCCGCGAGATTGATGCACGTGGTAGGCGGGGCCCGACTCGATAACAGCGGCAGCGCCACGGAAAGGCGACATCGCGTTGGCGTGCGAGTACGAGTTTGGCGCTTCGTACTCGCCCTCAGAGAAGGAGCGCTCGTTTGGAGATTGCACCGATGCCGGGGACTGAACCGAGCCGTCGTACGACTGCGAGTGCGTGTCGTCATACTCTCCGCGCCCATAGTCGGGGTACGCGATGTTGGGAAGCGTGTGCCGGCGAATCGGGATTGGCGCAGAGAGCGAGGCGGGGAGCGAAGAGCCGAAAGGCGCCGCGGGGTGCATAAGCGACGAGGTGCTGTACGAGTGGCTCATGGGGGCAGACATGTGAGCAAACGCGGGCTGGGCCTCAGGGTGTGGCTTGGCACCGTACGAAGTCAGGCTCTGATGCTGGTTATACGAGTGGGCCGAGTGCGAGTGCGCGTGCATGGGGATGGGAATCGGAGCATAGTGGGTCGAGTACTGGACGTGCACAGAGCCGTCGGCAGCACGCTTCAGAATGAGAGTCGGTTGGCAGTCCATAAGAGAAAAGTTAGGAGAACGAGCGAGGGGGTCGTGGATGGGAGGACAGGAGACGGGCGCGCTAGGGGTTATATAGGTCAGGCAGGGTCTTTGGGCGCGTCGAGTGTACTCACAGACCGTTAGGGGTTAGGGGGGTACGGAGATCGTCGATGCGCGGGATTACATAAGCAGATATGAGTGTGCAGTTGTTTGGTCACGTGATCGAAGACGTCGGTGGCGAGAGAGGGAAGAAAGGGAGTCGGTCAGCAACGGTCTCGCAAAGGCAAGGGGAGCGGGAGGGTCTGTGCACTGCCCGCATGGCCCTCGACATCGCGGCCCATCGCGTTCACAGCGCCGGAACAGATCTGCACCGCACATCCAACACACCCAAGACAGGCAACTCCTCCCGATCCGCGACTGGGCCCACTCACCGAGTTCATGGCAGCCTGCATCGTTGCGAGGGTGGTGGGGGGTGGTATAGGTCACAAAGGTATACGCTTCAGCGAATAGATAGTCGGTTCTTCAATACGTTCAGGTCGTTTGCAGTCGTCGGCTCGGAGCCGGTGTTCGTCAGCGGATGGTCGCCTAGAGCTGTGGCGCTGCTAGGACGGGCCGGGGCTACGATCTGGACGGGTAGACGGAGGGATGTTGACGCTGGGGCGAGGTCGGTGCCAGTGTGCGACGTTTCGCCGGTGGAGATATATCAGACCAACAGCGCTTGGCACTGCTCGCAGGCTTTCACGCGACGGCGGCGTGCGAAATTTGTCGTCGGATACGTAATCGGCGTCGCGGGCCTCGTCGCAGTCGTGCTCGTGCTCTGGCGGGGTGGCAAAGGGGATCGCCTGGATATATAGCTCGGCGCTACGTGGAATGCGGCGGATCGCTGTGCTCAGCGGCAGACTCGGGAAGGCCGGTGGACGCGAGGACAGAGGGCTCCTCGACGATGTTATGTGTCCTCCGTTGGCGGTGCAATCTGACCCAGGGCTACAGAGCCGATCCAACTCGCCCCACTTGGTTTAGTCCCAGCGTCGTTGCCCATTCAGGTCTGCTTGCGCGTGTTTGTGATTCATATATCCGACAACATCGTGCCGGGTTTCCGGACTCCCACTCGCAGCGTGGCATGCAATCGGACCACCGGCTACGACGGCTGCGATGCCACACGTTTCCCTTCCTCTGCGACCGATCCGAAATCAAGCTTTGAAGATCTCGCACAGGTGCGCGCCGCTTCCGGCCTATATTGGCAACACATTTGAATATTATCACGGCTGACATTGAAATCAAGCCACTCCGAGACATGTTCTTGATAGAGTTGTCGGGGCAATGGGTTTGTCTGCAAGAGGGCCGAACTTTGTTTGCAGGGATGGTGTGCATGCACACTGCGTGTCATGGGAACACCTTCGCCGGGAAAGAGGCGCCGAGGATGCCCAGCAGGTGCAGACAAACCAACCTGCGTGGGTTCCTGGAAGCACACCGCAGCCGGATGTGCTCGATCTGCTTCCCAAAGCTACCAAAGATATCGGCCGGGGGCCTGCTCGCCGCAAACAGACGCCAAAGCTCGCTTACTGGCCCCGATCCCCCACTGGATCACTACAAGACGCGCAGGATGAAAACGGTCGCCGCTAATCGTTTAATACCGTGATAATTGTACCTAAATTTTTTCGAGCCTCGGCGCGGTTTGAGAATGCCCCCGATGTCCAAGGGAACGAAATGCAAATACTTTCCCGATGAGTCCCTGGCACGCGGCGGTTGCACCGGGCGTAAGCGATGAAGCAAACCCATCCCCCGTTACGGGTCTCCTTCGCCGAGCTTTTTGACTCCTCGGTGCAAAACGTGTGAGTTGATAGCCCTACAATACACATCATTGTCTCCATCAGCCCACACAAAACATAAATCACATACACCGGTCTGTACCGCATCTGCGTGCAGCGGGGATCTCGTGCGGTATGACGCCCAAATCCAATATACAATATCTCAGCCACTCGAGTCATGTGAAATATCGAAGACTGACCTCAAATGTATGTAATAGGCGACGCTTCCCCGCAGGGCTACGATCGCCGTCTGCCAAGCGTCTACAAATATACCCAACTGAATGACCTGTGATCGCTTGAGAACGAACGTGCGGCGCTCGCTCACGGCCGAAAGTTTGCATCGCAGAGAGTATAGTCAGGGCGCTCGTTGCTATATCGGACTGGTCTAGAGAATTACACACCATGAAGATAACATTGGTCCGCAGATCAAGTTGAGATACCAGCGTCCACCACCTGCTCTAGTACCGTAAGCGCACGGCTCCCAACGTCGCCACTTCCCACAGCAAGAACAGAAGCCGAGATGGAATCTCGGGACCAGAACGCTGGTGGTAGATCGCCGGCATGCCATGCAGACAAGTGCACCACCAGATGTATTCGCCTGGGTTTGGTGCTCTTATTGCGGTATATACTGAATGGATAAGCCACTGATACCCAGGTTGACAAGGCCATGTGTCCGTGCCTTGCGGGTGGCAAGGATAAACCACTAGTGAGACTCCATCCGATAAGATCAAATAAAGACACGGAAAGCTCGAGCGAGCGAACAAGGAAGAAGATGGGTATTCGCCCTCCAGTCCATTCGACTCGTCGAGCAACACGAAACAAAAGCCTGCTCAAACGCAACACCTAACCCCCTGAACCGCTTGCATGTTATTATTTTCGGCGATAGGCGACGATCTCGAGTAGACTTGAGACTCAGCAGGTACACGTTTTGCTCGAGGGATGATGTATGGCCGCGTTGTGTTTGGAACGTGGTTGGGACTGTACGATAAGGGGTGTGATGATTGTTAGCGTAAACACGTCTGATCACGTGTGGTGTCATGGGTCAACAGCGCCGACTCTTAACCGCCATCCGTTTACCCCTGAGGGAATGCTAGACACTCTCCTTCTAAGACGTCTCTCCAAGTATTGTAATTAGTGGTGTATGCTTCGCCGCCGGCCTCTGGCTCAAAAGAGGCGTTGTCCGACACGCTTCCCGCACCCCCGAAGCCGTGCATTAACTTTATCCGAACTTTTCGCCGATTGTAGATATTGTTCAAAGTTTTTCGTGTCACTGAAAATAGGCCGGGTAGGTAACCACAAGGGACAAGATGCTTTATACTGGTTCGCAATTTCGGTGTACGGCTGGTGGCCATGAATGGGCAAAGCTCCAGTTCGTCCGCAGTCATTTAAAAGCGCTGGGTCGACAACACCTACTCTGTGGTAGTGCATTTTCAACATGCATTCACTTTACGCTCTTGCAGCTCTGTCTCTTGCTACTGTTTCACTGTCCCAATCCTTGAACATTCAAGTTACAAAGAATGTGACCCACTCAATTCCATCGACTTTGTACGGGTGGATGTGGGAGGTGAGTTGCCCTGCTTGTATCCTTGACTTTATAATGACTGTCGTGCTCGCAGGATATCAACCATAGGTAATGCAATCCGTATAGTAAAAAAGGTTGGTCCTGAAACAGTGACTTGCAGTGGTGACGGTGGGCTCTATGGTGAACTCTTGCAAAACCGTGCCTTTCAGGCGGTTTCCCCTCATACTACTGCCGCGTAAGCGCTCCATACTACCATTCGTTTGCCCTCGTTACAAAGTGGCGCACTGTAGTCTCGCGGGCTGGGCAGCCTACAACGGTACGACGATCGACGTAACGGACGGTACCTCTGGAGTGTCAACCGCACTTCCCAACTCTTTGCAAGTAACCGTTCCCACTGGTTCAACTGGTGTGGTTGGGTTTCAAAACACTGGATATTGGGGTGGGTGGTACCATAGTATTATTGCGGGCGAGCGGCTAATGAAAAGTTCGTTGAAATTAGGTATTAAAGTACAATCTGGCTGGAAGTATACTGGCTCGTTCTACGCCAAGTCCGATTCCTTCACCGGACCTATCACGGTCTCGCTTGTCTCTGCTTCTGGTCAGGTCTACGCGACCAAAACACTTACTGGAACGTCCTCTTCGTGGAAGAAACTATCGTTCAGCTTCAAGCCCACGGTTTCCGCGCCAGACGTCAACAACTACTTGAAGTTCTCGGTCGATGGAGCCAGTGCTGCGGGAAAGACACTGTACTTTGGGTTGTTTTCGCTCTTCCCGCCTACGTACAAGAACCGACCCAACGGAATGCGCGTTGACCTAGCAGAAGCGTTGGCTGCGATCAAGCCCGGTGTCTTCCGGTTCCCGGGTGGGAACAACCTTGAAGGTACGCCCCGGAATGGTGTTGGGGTCCGAGGTATTCACTCTATCGGTCACGGCACACAGGGCTGAGTATCGCCAGTCGCTGGAAATGGAACGAGACGGTAAGCAGTATTCTCTTACCCCGTTTGAGAGCTGGCCTGATTGTCCCATCTTAGATTGGGCCGTAAGTAACCGCATGGGCTGCATTCAAACAACCAGGATCTGATTTGTTTTGGTGAAGACTGGAAAGCCGTCCAGGGCGAGTTGGTAACTGGGGTAAGCTTGAATGTCCATGATGCTGCCTAGTCACCTAACTCAACTTCATATAGGGTACCCAAACACGGATGGCCTGGTGAGCAATATGCCTCAATATCATGTACGGTGACAAACCGAAAGTGCTTAAGGGTCTCATGGAATATCTCAACTGGATCGAGGACATTGGAGCGGTGAGTGTGCCACCAGTTCCCCTAAACCCGTTTCTAAAAACGCCTATCAATAGGAGCCGATCCTCGGAGTCTGGGGTATGTTCGAATTATGAAACGAAACACTTGCCACTCATTGTGGCCAAACTCCAGCGGGACTTAGTATTGGCTCCGGAAATCCTACAGTACCGGAGGATCAGATTGAGCCTTACGTGCAAGATGTCGTCAACGAGATCGAATTTATTACGGGTGACGCCAATACGAACTCGTGGGCGAAGCTACGTGCGCAATACGGGCATCCCAAACCTTACAAGCTAAAATACATTGAGATCGGGAACGAGGACTTTTTTGTGAGTTTGAGCAGCTGCTTGTTCACCCTTGTACTAATATATCCCTCACGGGCAGGGCGCTGCTACGTAAGTCAACGCAAATGCAAATGCGATGTTCTTCGTTTTTCTAACAACTGGTTTACAAAAGCTATGCTGGCTACCGCTGGAAGGCAAGTTCACAAAACATATGAAGTTATCAACAACTCACTTATACCCTCTAGGCATTCGTCACCGGTTTGAAAGCTGCTTTCGCAAACAGCAGCTTTGAATACCTTGCAACTACTGACCCCAGCACCACGCTCGACCCCGCATATACCTATATTGATTGGCACCAATACAACGTTCCCGCGTGGTTTATCAATCACGCAGTAGAATACGATACATATCCCCGTAACGGTACACAAATTTTTGTTGGCGAGTATGTCAATCTAGTTGTTCTTCACCGAGTTACTCTTGACGGCGTGACGCAATAGGTACGCAGTTACGTCCACCAACTCGAGCTGCGTTTTTGGTTCGACGTCCTGCGGTCGTTTGGCGTACCCTACTCTCCAAGGTGCAGTGGCAGAGGCGGCTTATATGACAGGGCTTGAACGGTACGTTATCTAGCATGAGTTCATCCAGAGGCTAAAATTACTCGCCCTTAGGAATTCAGACGTGGTATTTGCGTCTGCTTGTGAGGTTTCCTCCTCGAGTTAACTTGTGTCAAGCTCAAGTCGTTTCTTAGATGCTCCGACCTTGCAACATGTACATGGCACACAATGGACGCCGGATATTATTAGCTTTGACGCTGGGGATATGGTGAAGTCTGCATCGTACTATGTCCAACACGTATGTCCAGCCTCGCTTTCCTCTTCTAGTAATTGCTCATAATTCTACTCACAGATGTTTGGCAACAACGTTGGCACCCACGTTATCAAGACCTCCCCTACGCCTAGCGCCAGCGTTCCGCTCCATTGGGTTGCCAGTCATGATGCCAAAAGCAAGACCGTGTATATCAAGGTACGCTTAACTGTTGGTCGTAGGCAAAAAGTAAAAGCCTAACACCCCCGTTTCTAGGTGTCGAATACTGCAACTGCTCAATTCACCGCCAGTTTTGCCTTCGACTTCCCAATTACGGGCCAGTCTGTCACGCTCACGCTCCTGAGCGCACCCGTCGCCGCAACTTCGAATACGCTCAGCAACACGACAGCCGTCGTCCCTGTTACGAGCTCACTTCCGGTGAGCTCCGGTGCCACCACGCTAAATTATACATTGCCTGCGAGCAGTGTCGCAGTGTTCAAGTTGGGCGTTGGATGGTAAAGGAGAAAAGTGCGAAGGCGAAAAGATTGCAACAAACCATGTATATGAGTATAGAATGGCCAACATGTACCCGCGAGCCATTGCAAGGGATCGTCGCCTGGCATATATGTTCTTTGCACTTGCCGGTAAGTTCGAAACAAAGTGACACATGCGTCTCATCACCCATGCAGCGATCACGATTCATATGACTGCGTCATTGCGCAGTATCACGCCCCTATGCTGAGCACGGGGGACCTCCCATTGGCTCAATTAGGAGCAAAGGACGCCAGCGTAACCCATCTATCTAAATCTTCTTTTTCTTTCTTCTTCTTCTAAATAAAAAGCAAGAACGGATTCTTAGTCAGCACGGACAAACAGGGTCCACATAAACATTAGCGCCAGGCTCTAAAAGAACTAGCCTGGGTTCCACCAACTGCACGGCATGTATGTACGCTGCTTATAAATTTTGCTACTGATTTAACAATGTTTTCAAGTACACAAACCCCCCTTGCCCCGGAGGTACGACGGGGCGGGGCCAAAGTTCATGTGAACAAACACCAGTGTTGACCTGCCGTCCAGTGGACGAGGTTAATAAGATGCGGTGAGTATTGTAAGTTTGGGAATAAAGGCGTAAACAACTTGTAGAACAAAATCGGCAGATGCCAATGCGGATGAGCATTCCCGAGCGTGAGGCGGTCACTATATGCACGCTCGGAAACTTGTTAAAGAAGCTATTCGCGGATGCGACAGCTGACACATTTTATTGACAACAAAATGGACGTTTTGCGGAAGTAGTAGATGGATAGTAGGTTTGGGGCTAGGTTTCTTGTTTGAGTCGAGTACATTTTACATCAACGACCAGCCAGTTCTAGGAGTACAAGTTAAGCCTGCCCAAGCCAGTAGAGGCTAGCAGTGCAGCACAATCGGCCTCGAGTTTATGCACAAAGGCGGATTGAAATTGTACTGAAATCACTCGAAAGACGGCGAGGCAAGATCAAATTAAATGACGATTCTGATCATACAAGTTCAAACGAGTAATGATGTGGAATAAGGAGCAGATATCTGAGTCTGATGCGGAGCCTATCGCACCGAGAGTCAATACACGCTCGCCTGTTGGGGCTGAAAACCTACCTTCTATCTATAGATACATCGAGGTACAACGACTGGCCCCAGGACATTCCACACACCCCGTGCAAGGCCTCATCCTCATTAGGTGATGCCCAGCTCCGAGGTGTCGGTCCCATCCCAATCCGAGTCGGCTCCGTCGAGTGCTGGTCCCGGGATATGCTCCCAGCCGATGCAAGAGCTCACCGAGCTCTGCCCCAGGCTGGGGAGTTTAATGTCCCATTCCGCGCGCTCGACAAAGAGTGGGGATCCAGGACTGGGGATCCGAAGGTAGGAATCCAAGGGTGGGAATCCAAGGGTGGGAATCCAAGGGTGGGAATCCAAGAGTACGACCGACTAGAAGAAGGCGGTCAGAACGAGTCAAAGAGCCTTGAGTAAAGTATCTTACGTTGAGAATAGGCGATGGCTCGAGTCGGGCACTATGGCAAAGCGGCGAGGCGGGTCAAGTTCATCTAACGTTGTGCTAGTGTCGACAATGGTGACGAGGGGGAGGACTCGGAGTTGCGAGTAGACAGGGGAGGAGCAGCCATAAGGCTACGAGCAGGGCGGAGAGAGTTGCGAATGGACAAGTGAAAGTAGCCATGAGGATATGAGTGAGGATGGAGAGGTTGGTTGGGTTGAGGCTCGTCTCACGCTCGCGCGCTGTGTTTATATCTCTTCAAGATGGACCGTGCGCTGAGAAAAGGCCCATGGAAGTTAGACGACTCGGGCAGACTTCGTCCCCTGCCCAAAATACTCACCGCTATCCCGAACCCAGGGGTCGGAGGTCGAATTATGGATCTCCTGAAAGTCCGAAGGTCGTTGGTGTGTCTGGTGGTATCGAGCAGAGAGAAAGCAGTTTGGCTGGAGCAGGCCTCGGTATTTGTTTACAGTTATTTGCGCAATTTTGTTCGACACAAAATGGGCAGATAACGGTATTGTTCGTACGCGTACAGGCTGTTAAGAAGTCGCCCCACTCGATGACGCAATGGGTCACCCGGGTAAACGTGGCTGGTCGGAGTTGTTGGATTGCGATGGTTCGACTCGACGCGCTCGGAGATAGTGGATGCCCACCATTATCTCGGACGTGTAAGCCGGGTTAAGCTTGTAGCTGTACGATATAAGAGTGAATATATGCGCTGCACTTCCAGTATAGCATGTACATGCGAGTCAAGTTGGCAAGTAGTTTTTTTGTATCGAGGAGGAAACGAGAGTAGTTCAAACATAAATCAATGGGAAAGAAAAGACGAAATGGTCAACTGAGGCGCAGCCCGACCTGACTTCTCCGGCTGGAAGTGCTTCTGCCAGTGATCCCCGATCCTGCGGTAGTCGAAATCAAGCTGCAGAAAACCAGAGGCAGAAATTACCACAGTACTTTGGGGGAACAGGAGTGTACCCCTGAGATCGGGAGGGACCCATACGAGTAGCTTGGATTTGTGGATGACCACCCATCCGTCACCATTCAGTGTCCACGTTGTGTGTCGCCCATTGGCTCGGCAGCCTGGGTTGCATATATGGGGGTCAGCATGCCGGGCGTTGAGAATGGAATTTGAAGGGGCGATTGTATGGGCGGAATTGTTTTCTGATTCAGATATATTGCCCGCCATGTGGCCTGGTCGCACGTCCCAGATGCGTGTAGTGTTGTCTTCAGAACCAGACACGATGTATGCGCCATCTGGTGAGTATACAACCGAGTTGACCGAACCGGTATGACCCAGGAGTGGCTGCCCTACGCTCTGACCAGTGTGTGCGTTCCAGATGCGAATGGTGTTGTCGTGAGAGCCAGAGACAATGTATGCGCTATCAGGCGAGTATGCAACCGAATAGACCGACCGGGTATGGCCCTGGAGTGGGTGTCCTACGCTCTGACCTGTGCGTGCATCCCAGATGCATATGGTCTTGTCATGAGAGCCAGAGGCGACGTATGCGCCATCGGGTGAGTATGCAACCGAGTTGACCCAACTGGTATGGCCCTGGAGTGGCTGCCCTACGCTCTGGCCAGTGCGTGCATCCCAGATGCGCATGGTGTGGTCATGAGAGCCAGAGACGATATATGCGCCATCTGATGAGTATGCAACCGAGCTGACCGGATAGGTATGACCCTGGAGTGGCCGCCCTACGATCTGACCAGTGCGTACATCCCAGATGCGTATGGTGTTGTCGTAAGAGCCAGATATGATGTATGCGCCATCTGGTGAGTATGCAACCGAGCTGACCGAATAGGCGTGGCCCTGCAGCGGCTGTCCTACACTTTGACCAGTGCGTGCGTCCCAGATGCGTATGGTATAATCGTCAGAGCCGGAGGCAATGTATGCACTATCTGGTGAATATGCAACCGAGTTGACCGAATCGGTGTGGCCTTGCAGTGGCTGTCCTACGTTCTGGCTAGTGCGTGTATCCCAGATGCGTATGGTATTTTCATGAGAGCTGGAGACGATGTGTGCGCCATGTGGTGAGTATGCTAGACTAGTGATTCCGCCCCTGGTATTTGCTACAGCCAACGGGATGGCCCCCTGCGTGCTCGTTGCGGTGCTCGCTCTGCTTATGAGATATGGTTGCCGTTGTGGATAGTGCTTTGCGATTGGTCTGTTGTCCGGCCAAAATGACAACGTCGACACGTAGATATGAGGAGTACTGAGCATGGCTGGAGTCGAAGAAAACGAGGTAATGAACATCCATGCATCCCGGAGAAGTCGTTTGATATCTTCATCTAGCAAGTCGATCTTCTACACAGGTTTCAGCAACATATCAACGAGTTTGCGTTAGTTACATACCTGAGACCACTCTTGCATCCGGTGAAGCATCCCCCTGCCATCGTATATGCGCTTCTTCAGATTCATCACCTCCATCCACAAAAGCAAGCGATTCGACAGAAATTTATACAGCATGCCTACGAGGTCCTGCGACCCCTCCGCCGACTTCAAATGGGCATCCCAGTAGCGGCAAGCGTAGAAGAGCTCCTCCGAGACAGCCTTCTCCACTCGAGTGTCTAGATCAGGCACATCATTATCAAACACGTACGAGGATTCCAGGTTGCAGATGTTGAACGCTGGGCTCGGGATGTTAATATGGTCGAAGCATAACTGCGCAAGCCGTGCGTTTTGTTCCTTCGCGTCGCAGTGGAACCTGTCGGAACGGTCTTTGTTGAACAAATAATCAGGAAAAGACTCGTGCAGTGTAGTGACGATATGGGTCGTATCTGAGACGTGTAATACCGATCGCAGTGGACGGAGTGCAGCCTGCACCGACGCCCTGCCGTCAAGTCCCAGCAAGTTAGCAATGACGTCTACCGACAGCGGCTCTTGCGCGCATATAATGGTGTCGAGGATCAGCTTCATCTCGTCCCGATCTAATTTGGACAATTCGGGATCATCGAATGCTGCCTCGAGTATTGCAGTGTACAGTGCATCTATCCCCTTATCGCTGCCACTCGGAGAATTACCGGATACGCGGAGTACCTCTCCAAGTCGCTTCGGACCTCGAGCAAAGTTGTCCTTTCCAATGAACTGGACTACCGTAGCGGCGTAGATGAATAAGACACCCGATCGCTCTACAAGAGTGCTGAGCTCGCTCGCAGATATGGCCATCCCGGATGATTCAAGCTCGGACGTCAGATAAGTCCGGATGTCTTTCTGCACTGACGATTGTGCAAGCTCGTGTAGACGCAGCTCGGCTGGAAGACGTCCTCTCTGCTTATCTCCCATGCGGTCGAGTATCTTTGCTTCGGGCCGGCTAGTGATGAAGAACTTAACTGGCAGGTCCTGCGCACTCGAAAGCAAAACATTCAGGATCTTCTCGACACCATTGTCGTCATCGCATTCATCCAGAGCGTCGATCACGATGACAAGATTGACGGGAAGAGTATGTTTGATTTGGTTCAAGGGCTCGAGGATCAGCTTCTCAAACTGGTCGGGCAGCAACTGGTTGTGCACGTCCGGATTCTCTTCTAGTACCCGAGAGATAGCGTATCGGAATGGACGAAAAAAGCGCGCAAGCTGATATGAGATTGTCGGTATAATTCGATTGACGTTGCGGCATTTTGGGAGTTGTCGAGAGCAAAAGAAACTAGCTGCTAGTTGCCGAGTGCCTTCCAACCGCTCACACAAGCTATACGCGATCGTAGTCTTGCCGGTGCCAGCCATGCCGTTCATCCAATAGATCCTTTTGCTCCTGATGTCGTACGCCCAATTCCGCAGCTGTTCCAAGACTTGAGCACGCGTCTCGGGGGTACACCCACTTCGGAGATTGGACGACTTCGCAGAGCGATACATTGCATCGGGTGAATTGGGGAGATCCTTCAGGCGGGCCTCCTATCACAGGCACCCAGCATGCTTAGAGCGTTCCATCCATAGTCTATTAGCCACGCACCATTGTCTGCTCGGCAATAGTTTTCCAAGTGGTGAAATTTGCATTGACCTACGTATGCATAAGGGTTGGCTGAACGACACAACAAGATGACACTTGCCATAAATCGTTCAAATAGTCCTTGAATACGGCGGTAACAAGCCAACACGTCCTGGAAGTCTTTTTCCGCTTTCATATATGATTTAAGCCCGCGCTCACGCTGTTTTTCCCTGATGAGCCTAAGCTCTCGTTCGATACCCCTGCATACCAAGTTAGCTTAACCTTCCGGTATATCTCGGCAGCGCTTACTGTGCTAAATTGACAATACTTGGTCTCATCTCAGGTGGCGTGGATTCGCCGAAATATCCGGGGAGGTCATGGAACAGGGCATTTAGTTCGACCCTGAGGCTCTGGTAGTCCTCGCGATTCTTGGCTACACTCTGAACACATCATTAGACAAGCGTCCTAAACGTAAAGCGGACCCGAACTAGCTTGTACTCGCCTCAAAGGTCTCAACGCATGTCAGAACGCCGTTCATGGCTTGTTTCAGAGGCCCAAACATGGCAGTTCCTTTGTTCAACAGGCTGGCAAACGTTTTGAGCCCAGCCCAGCCTTCCTGTTTGGCACTTCGATTTACAGCGTACGGTGCTGGGGGAATAGGCGCCGCTGGAGGTTTTACGCCCGCATCAAGTGGAGTAGGCAACTGGTCTGAAGTGTCAGGCGCAGGCTGTAGATTGGTAACGGACGTAGGCGGAGTAAATGCGAGTTGTGCCGACGAGGTTGAGGGTTGTGATCCGCCCGGTGAACGGTCGAATAATACCTTGATTTGATTGACGCCTTTTTTGAGGCGCTGTTTTATTTTAGCAGCCATTATGAACAGCAAGTGCGAGTATAGAGGTATCCCAAGATTTTGAGATGATTAACAGCTGTCTTGGTTGGTGTCGCGTTCTGAGAACTACCGTCCGGCGCTTGTGCAATGACCAGATCAGATCACGTGGTTTTTATCCCGCGAACCAATTTTGCTCGGGATTGCCTCAATTTTGGCATTGGGAGGCACGCTGCTCTCCACTGGTGGTGGCCGTGAATTTGCGGTGGAGGCGAAATTGGGAACGGTCCCCTTCATTCAAAACAAACCATGCCGTATAATCTCCACACTGCAATTTAATTGGATACCCTATCCACACAGCTGCCTTGCCTGGCAGGGCGTTGTTATATTTGGTGAGGCATATATGAATGCAAGCGGCGTGGAGAACTAATAAATCAATAAGTTGCTTTGCTGATGTTTGGGGCCTTTTGGGCTAAGTCACATGTCACAGGGCAGCCTGCTTCGCGCTCTCGATCACCGCCTAGACTCGCTGTTGGAATGGATGCCAAGGCTCAAGGACTGACGAACCTGCGTGTAATGGGCGAAAGGATCCCTTTTTTTTCTGTTGCTTCGTTCTAGCTTCTTCTAAATGACCACACTGATGGTCGGTCTTGGAGCCTAAAACAGACATTGTCCGACGCATTTCTGCTACGCCAGCTGGCGGCGAAGCACCGTTATAGGAGCTTCTAGAATCCCGTACGGAGTATATTTACGGGGCATACTCTTTTTGTGGACTGTTGCCCGGGTAGAACGATATTGCCTATGCCAATGTGGCCCGCCATTGTTATGAGCCCGGTGACAATAAAACGCGCTGTGAATTCCCGTCTGGTTCGCATCGGCTCTGCACCAACGTTCTCGTACCATGGGGGCCTTTCGAACGCTTCTAACTCTCTCGTTGGCTACTAGTTCATTCTGTCAATCGTCGTTGCGCATCCAGGTGACGAAAAATGCCACGCATGCGATCCCCTCGACACTTTACGGGTACATGTGGGAGGTTATTACTATTTTTTACACTCATAGTCCATAATCTTAACTTGAGCTCCCCGCATTTAGGATATCAATCATAGGTAACCACGGTTGCTCGGTAAACTCTTGAAGCGCTGACAATTTCGCAGCGGAGATGGTGGGCTTTACGGAGAACTTCTCCAGAATCGGGCGTTCCAGGCGGTTTCTCCTCATACCAGTGATGCGTAAGTTCTCAATTTGTTGCCGTTTTTCTGCTCGTCCAAACCCTTTTCCGCAGTCTTACAGGCTGGGCTGTATACAAAAATACAACCATCGACGTGACGAACGGTACCGCAGGTGTTTCAACCGCACTCCCAAATTCGCTCCAAGTTACTGTGCCTGCTGGGTCAACTGGAGCTGTTGGCTTCCAAAACACCGGGTACTGGGGCAAGTCTTGAAATGTTCCTCCAAAAAAATGGCACTAATGAAAGACTATTATACGCAGGTATCAAAGTGCAAGCTGGCTGGAAGTACACTGGCTCGTTCTACGCCAAGTCCAGTAGCTTCTCTGGCCCTCTTACGGTGTCGCTGGTTTCTTCATCTTCTGGCAAAGTATATGCAACCGCAACGCTGAAAGGAGTGTCCACCTCTTGGAAGAAATTGTCTTTCCAGTTCCAACCAACTGCATCCGCCGCAAGCAACGACAACGTGTTGCGTGTAACTGTGGATAGTGCAAGCGCGGCCGGCAAAACATTATACTTTGGAATGTTCTCGCTGTTCCCACCCACATACAAGAATCGGCAAAATGGCATGCGACTTGATTTGGCGGAGGCAATGGCTGGGACAAAGCCTGGAGTATGGAGGTTCCCTGGTGGAAACAACCTTGAGGGTATGTTTTTGTCACAAATCCCCCTATCACCCCAAACTAAATAACGGTTATCAGGTCATTCTATTGACAGACGCTGGAAATGGAACGAGACCGTAAGTTATCGGACCAATTCACGCTGCATTTGGTGCTAATTCTTCTTGCAGATTGGACCGTAAGTTAGGAGTAATTCACACTTCTTCCATTAATCTGTCGAATTTCAGGCTAGAAACTCGCCCGGGACGTCTTGCCGACTGGGGTGAGTGTGAATTCCAAGCAGATCGTCTAGCGTATGACTCTAACATTTCATTGTGTAGGTTACCCCAACACGGACGGACTGGTAAGTAGCCTGAATGGCCACCTGAGCGTTGGGCTTAGTGATCAACAGGGGCTCATGGAATATTTGAACTGGGCGGAGGATCTCGGAGCGGTAGGCACTTAATCCGGCTAGCGTACGTTCGTTTAAGCTCACAACGCATGCTAGGAACCAATCCTTGGAGTCTGGGGTAAGTGGAGGGACCAGAGACAGCTGGCGAGTTTGCTGATTTCAGGCAACCAGCTGGACTGGCGATCGGAGATTACTCAAACCTCTCGACTTTCCCAGTGGTTCCGGAAGATCAGATCCAACCTTATGTCCAGGAAGTCATAAACGAAATCCACTTCATTACTGGCGATGCCAAGACCAACGAGTGGGCTAAGCTACGTGCAAAGTATGGCCGAACCGAGCCATACAAGCTGAAATACATCGAAATTGGGAACGAAGACTTTTTCGTAAGTTTCACCCCAATCACCGCCCATGTGTTCTGAGCTGAGCGTCATCATGGATATAGGGAGTCGACACGTAAGTCTAAACTACCTGAATCACTTCAATATCCTGACGGACGTATCCCGGAAGTTATGTCAAATACCGGTGGAGGGTATGCGAGCTTATTTCATTCAAGGCATGTGTTGATCTAAATTTTTGTCCTTCCTCCTTCATAGGCTTTCGTCACCGGCATCAAAGCCGCTTTCCCAGACAGCGGATTCGAGTACCTTGCGACTTCACTCCCAGATACAGCTCTCACGCCCGCATACACCTACCTGGACTTCCACCAGTACAACACTCCAGAATGGTTCATCGAGCGAGCAGTGCAATACGACACCTACCCACGCAATGGGACGCACCTGTTTATTGGGGAGTACGTAAATCTATATTCATCTTCTGATGCGTTCCTTGACACGCGATGGTAGATATGCTGTCACATCTACAAATGCATCGTGCCTTCTCGGTGAATTTTCGTGTGGTCGGCTGGAGTACCCGACCCTTCGTGGTGCGGTAGCGGAGGCTGCCTACATGACTGGCCTTGAGCGGTAAGCAGTCTTGACAATTAGGCCGTTTGCCCGGTTGCTGATTCTTGTGTTCTAGAAACTCGGACGTTATTTTCGCCTCTGCTTGTGAGTGCACCTTTTATCCGATCACGTTTGTAACTAAGCTGGCTTCAGATGCCCCATCGTTGCAGAATATCAACGGCTGGCAGTGGACACCGGATATCATCACCTTTGACGCGGGTGCGATCGTAAAATCCGCTTCATACTATGTCCAGCAGGTTCGTCCGGACCAACCTTTTTTTGCGGCGGACAAATACTTAGACCTCTCACAGATGTTCGCGGCTAACCTTGGCACGCATGTCCTTACGACTTCCCCGACTCCCAGCCCTTCCACCCCGCTTTACTGGGTTGCCAGCCACGATGCCAAAAACAAGGTCGTCTATCTGAAAGTAAGCCTTCGGAGGTCCATTCATAACGCATAGATTCTGAAATTGACATACCTACTTCGCGCAGGTGTCCAACACCGCGAGTACGACTTACACCGCCTCATTCGCCTTTGACTTCCCGCTTGCTTCGCCGGCCACCCTGACGCTTCTCAGCGCGCCCGTCTCGAACAGCTCTAACACTCTGAGCAGTAAAGATGTTGTCGTACCCAAGACGAGCAAGCTCGTCATTAGCTCAGGTGCAACTGGGTTGAACTATACGATGCCAGCGTATAGTGTTGCCGTGTTCAACCTCAAAGTTGGCTGGTAGAGGAAAAGATGAATCAAAATTACAATGGGATCGTGAACAAGGATACAAGTGTAAAGTAGTACACGAAAAATGTGTTGTAGCTTGTGATTGATTCAATTTCTTGTCCGTGTCATAATCTCAGCTGCCTTTGCGTCTAACCACTCGCACCCGTCGGCAAATTCGCAATACCTGTGAAAGTGGTGTTAGCCCTGCGCATACATATCCCAAAACCGGAGCAATGGACGAACATGCATCTACCAGTGTCCTCAAGCGCTACGCCCCTCGGCGGGCGCCGATTGTGCCAGAAATCGAGCACGTCACTCAAGTGGTGGTCGAGTAATGCATTGTCGTAATCAAATTCAACCGTGCCGATGACGTTTTCGTCAGAGTCGTGCTTGCGCCGACGGTCGGATGACTGGGAAGGTCCAGGTACTAGCAAGAGAGAAGGCGGGGTTGAAGGTGGTGAAGTAGGTGCATATCATGACACTCAGCTGGCGAATTCAAGCATATAATTTGGCGCATACCATCTTTGCCCGTTTCTATTTTGTAGGTCCTGATCGATTCTCGAATCGCGTGCTGAAGATCGTCTTCCGAATCGGCTCGTGACTTTTTCGCCTTGTCTGTACCATTGGGTGGTCTGCTCCTGTTCGAGGAACCTCTATCCGAGGACGAGCTACTCGGCGCAGCCGAGCGCTTCTTGAACCCGCCCGACCTTTCGCGCAAACGATATACCAATTTAAGGGTCTTTGATACCGCGCCGCCTTCGTCTCCGATGCGTTCTCCCCCGGCCAGCGCCCCAACGATTTCCTCCCAGGCACGCTCTAGGTCTTGCAAACACCTCGCCTGGGCAGTGGTGGGTCCCAACTGGTTGCCTAATACGAGTTCAGCGCTTTCTTCGAGGAATTGGGCCGAAAAGGGTTCCAAAGGATTGGCCGAATGGTGCTCCCAGACGGCCGAAAACTGAAAGCGAGGTGGTAGGGGTGCTGGGGGAGAGGGAGAGGGAGAGGGAGACGATAACGGAGACTCGAGCAGCCCATCTAGCAGTCGTTTGTATAGCATAAGTTGTAGGCGGGATTGGTACGAGTCGCGCCATTTGGGTATGCTTGGTACTCCACGAGTCTTGTTATCCGAAATAGAGATAAGATGCGAAGACGAGGGGGTTACGGCGCCGGGGAAGCTACTGGTATTGGGGAAATGCCCCGGGACGATGGGTGATGTAGGCGACCCAGGTCGTACGGCCGTACGGGTAATTTCATCCTTCAGGTGCCTTTCGTAAGAGTTTGAAAACAGGGGGGAATCGAGAAATGCTCACGATGATCCCAGAAACAAAGTGGCCATTGACGAATCCCATGACTGGCATTTCACGCTGCAAAACCGCTCAGTCGAGATATTTAAACCCGGCTCCGCACTCACGCAACGGCCTTCGTCTATCAGGATACGCATGTTCGATAACATATCGAGCAACCTGCGTAGGGGGCAAGTTTGGAAACGTGTTCTGAAGGTGGGCCTGATTTAAACTTACTTTAGTCCCCATTTATCTTCTCGGGTTGTGGCGGTAACTGTGATCTCAGTAGGCCGGATCTCTCGCTCAAGTTTCTTGTGGACAGTCTATGCTAGCCAGCAATACATAAAAACAAGGCTTTGAAACAATATACCTAAGACACTCACAGAGCCGCCTTGCTTGACCACGTCGTTCTTCTCAGCCACGTCCAGTTGTACTGGAATAACCTTGCCCGTTCGGCTTTGGAGTGCCGCTGGCCGTTGCGATGCAGGCAGGTGGCGACCCCCTCGAAGGCCGTAATCGAACTGCAACTCGCACCAAGCGGGTCCAACAAGATCGGAGACGGTTAATCCGTTACGAAGTAGGCGGAACTGTGTGTAGAGTGACATCGTAACGGTTGGGGGGCTAGAAGCTCTGCCCAAGGTAGGAGCTGGTGAGGAAGCTAGAGTTGAGGGGAGAGGCGACTCGAGAGATATCTCGATGTATGACGTAGTTGATCGTGCAGACGTGGAGGGTGGTTCGCTCCCGGACGATAATTGTATGCTGTTATTCGACTCGAGGTGCGCTACAGACTCGTCAAGCAGCCTGAGTTCCTCTTCGGTCAAATCAAATACGGAGAAAGAGGATTTTCGAGAGCGAGAATCTGTTATGGGCAAACTGGGTTCGTTCTTTTCTGCGAAAAACGAAACTCGAACGAGCCCAGGCAAGTCATAGCTATACACTCACCGAGAGTTAAAGCCGGCTCGGCAGAGCGAGGGGCGGCAGTGTCGCTGGCGAATGCGGCGTCGGCAATCGAGTCGATTCTGTTCAGTTCCTCCTCTGTAAACTCGGTAAACTCGAACTCGTCCGTGCTTGTGCTCATAGAGGAAGGACACAAGACCGTGTGTCTTATGTAATACGCACGTCACGTTTCGGTTCTGGATCGGTCAGGTCACTGCCAAGTCGCTCATCTCTCCCACGATAACCGCGAATATGTACTTTTCTTGGAATGCACTGTCGACGTGGGACTCGAGATATAACCGAGCTCTGGTTACTGGACTCCGTAGGCCGCAAGGACCTCGGTACCGATTGTTGTTCCTGGCTCAACCATGACTCGTCCGACTGCCTTTTGGAACAATACAAACGACGGTTGAACTACCCAGTTGGGCCTTTGTCATACAACAAGATGTTTCTCGTGCTCATTGATACATTTTACGACTTGAAGATGGCATTTAGTGAGGTCACCGCCTCACTCGGACTTGCCAACCTCCGTTTTCTGGAGCACTTTGACGTGAACCGGCCCGCATACTTGGCGTGACTCAGAGCGACAGCCTGTTTTGGCTCGTTTGGCATGCATGAGGTGACTAGGATGCACCGCGCAGTATATAGGAGCCCCTCCCAAATCTTTCTCTACACCCAGCCAACATGGCTCTGGTGTCTCTATTTGGCCCGACCACCACCGACGTTCCTGCTGAGGACTCTTTGGGCTCGATTGGTTGGGATGTGACTGTTCCTCTGAGCACTGAGATAGTGTGCCCTGCCGCTCAGCTGCTCGAACAGCCCTTGCCAGTCAAGGAAGTACAAGCACCTACTGTTTCTCCTTTCCCGCAAGCCAAGCCTCACAGCAAACCGGTTCTTCCGGAACCCAAGGTCACCCCCACCGTTTTACCCGGAGTAACCTACGCCGAAGCTCTGCGGAGAAGCAAGGACCAGGCTCGAATGCAGTACGGAAATCGGATCCAGGCTCGAACCCAGGACGTTGCCATTGATTGGCGTGCGCCACCGGGCGCAGGTATGGACTGGGGTTTCGGGGTGGGCCCGAGCTGGGCGGACGACACGCAGCAGAACCGGGCTCTAACACAGAACGGCGCAGAGGCATATCGTTCGACTGAGTCCGGTATGTAGCGCGTTGCATAGCTGATTCCAGGTTACCTAATGCATTACTTCCGAACCTCTACAGTGCTCCTCGACGCTTTCAGCAGCCTGAACGCCAGATCAAGCGCATATGATATCCACAGGCATCTCACCGCATGTTGGCAACAGTCCCCCGAACAGACGCTTCGGATCATCTGGAACATGCGCTCTATCCACGAAGGCCATAGCAACAAAATCGGCTTTTATCACGCTTTTGGTTGGCTCTACAATTACCACCCACGGACGGCAATCGGGAACCTTCAATCCGTTGTCGAGCGACTCTGCGAGCGCACGATCAAGCACAAGCCAAGGAAAGATGTCCAAGGGTTCGAGATAGTGGATGCTGAAGAGACCCCGGCCGAGGAGGTCATCAAGATGCCTCACGGGTACTATAAAGACTTGCTCAACATTGTCGTTCTGGCCATGCGGGGCGAACTTGGCGATTCAAGGGCCGGGGGATTCAATTCTCTCAACGTTCCGCTCGTTAGTCGCACGACCCGAACCAAGGCCGAATGGGTACTCATCAAAAGGACGAAATGGCGCCAGAACAAGAACCTTGGCGTACAGGAGGCTCAAAAACTCCGGGCAGAGGCATCGAAACAGGCTGACACGAACCGAGCTGAAAAGGCTAAAGCCGAGCGGCGAACGAAGCGCGAGTCGAGTTTCGAGATGCTGAAATCAAAGTTAGAAAGCGACAAGTCCTTCTTGGTGCTATATGCTACTGTTGCTCAGATCTTTGCGGACGTTCTTGGAAACGACGTCGGTGAGTAATATTGCTTACACCCCTAAGGACTCTACAGTGCTAACCATATAAGATAGCATTGTTGAAAAGGATCGAAACTGCATCTAAGGAGGAAGCGTTCAAACTTCAGTTCGAACTTACCAGCGCGTCCAAATGGGCACCATCGCTCGACGGGTTCCACGATCGTGCTACGAACATCTCCACGGCCATCGCACTCGTCATGCACGCCCGGGGTCACATGTCGGATCTTCCTCTCTCGCTGTCTGGAGAATTGACCCAAGAGAACGCACATACTCTTCGAAGCTACTATCGGCGCTGGGTCGTCTCTCCCCTCCGACGGTTTGCGGATGTTACCGAAGTGAAAATGTCGGCTCGAAAGTGGGATGAGGTTGACTACCGCCACGTCCCGAGCGAGTGTATGAAGGCGAACATGGGAAATTTCTTCAACCACGACGAGAAGCGGCTGACCAACTATCTTGGGGACGTTGAGGCGGGCAAATCCAAGATCAGCGGTGCTACGTTGTTGCCCCACGAGTTATTGATCGAAGCCCTCAAGTTGACTCCTGAGTCGTCTTCAGACCGTGGGCGACCCCCGACACGTGGGCGACCTTCAGGCCGGGGGCAACCCTCAGGCCGGGGACGAACCCGTGTTACACCCGTAGCGCCCGCAAAACCCGCAACACCTAGCACGGAGCAGCGTTTAAAAGAGGTGTGTGTTTTTAGGCTAAGGCATCCGTGAAACATAAACTCACTGGAGGATCGCAGTCGAAAAGGCGGATAATCGAGGCTCAGTGGAACTCGCTCCTTGAGCGCATGCGAGAATCTGGAAAGCTGGAGAGTTCGTTAGCTATCGTGGACGTAAGCGGTTCGATGGGATCCATAAACAGCCTGCCCGCGAAGAAGAACTCAAATGTTCAACCTATTTTTCCAGGTACGCCACCTTGAACTGCACCTCTACTTTGTTCTCTAATTATGGATTTTACTAGCCGTTGCTCTTGGGCTTCTCCTCGCTCAGCTTGCCCAGCCGCCATTCAAAAACATGTTTATCACGTTTTCGGCCACCCCCAAGTTGTGGACAGTCCAGCCAGGCGGTCTTGCGGAACAGGCTCGGCAGATGGTTCGTGCCGAATGGGGAATGAACACGAACTACGAGGCGGTATTTCTGGACTTGCTTCTCCCGATTGCTCTGAAGAACAAGATCAAAGTGAGTGTCTCACTATGTCATTTAATAAAAGCCGGGCTAACCTTATCTGCCTAGCCGGAAGACATGATCAAACGGCTCTTTGTCTTCTCCGACATGCAGTTTGATGCCTCGGTGACGGAGCGTTCTGGCAGAGGCTGGACGACGACACACAATCGCATCGTCAAGGCCTATAAACGAGCCGGCTATGAGGTCCCAGAGATTGTTTACTGGGATTTGCAAGGTACAACCAAACCCGTGCTTAAAGTATGTCTAAACCATGTCCTGAGTTCCTCAGAACTGATACCGTGCAAATAGGACACACGTGGGACTGCTCTCCTCACCGGGTTCTCAGCCAATATGATTAAATTGTTCATGGAGGGAGAGATCGTCGGGGAAGAGCCCGTAGAAATTGGTCACGATGGCGAGGAGGTCAAAAAGGAGGCAATTACCCCACTTGCTATAATGGAAAAAGCGTTATCCAAGGCATGCTACAATACTCTCAAAGTTTACGACTAATTCACCTCCAGACTGCACACCACATTGTATTTATTATCCATCTGTACATCTACCACGCATCAAATCGAGCACCATTTGCATCTCTCTCGTTCACACCTGTCTCCTGGATTGGTCTTCAAATAATTCGGCGAACTTAACGAACCCTACCGAGCCAGCCAATCCGCGAGGCAGGCGCCCGTCTCTTACTCTCCAGGATTTAAATCGCAATCTGGTCCCACTAGCTCCAACTCGCAAAAGGCATGCAGACCTCAGTACTTAATCATAAGAAATAACTATGGTACATTTTATCAGTCCTGAGGGTATTAGAGCTTGCTATAGCCACGCCCGCTAATTCGAGAACCACCATCACTTTCAATGTGGGCACCAGTGATGTGCGCCCCTCCAGGAGATACTAGGAACAAAAAAAGCCCAGCCATATCGCGAGGTGACCCAACGCGGCCTATAAATGACAATAATCGTATGAGCATGCAGCACAAAAGTTAATATATTGGGCTTCTTACCCATAGGATGAGACTGGGCCAACGCATCTGCGGCGTGGGAGAACCCAAAGGCAGTCATCTTTGAGGGATATACGCCAGGGCAGATCGCATTAACTCTAATAAAGCAACGTAAGTATCGGAGAAATATAACGACATGATAACGCACGTGATGAACTTGGGCGCCAGCGTCACGGCCATCGTGCTCGTCAAATGGTTGACAGCGGCCTTGCTTGTATTGTCTGAGCAAACGCACCCAGTCAATCAAACACGAAAACAATTATACACTTAGAGGACTCACAGCTCCATAGTCCTTGGCCTTTGGCAGACAAACCAGTCTCATTCGCAATCGTATCTTTGCTTGCGACGCTGGAAATGTTTACCACACGACCAGGGTCCAGCGGAGTTGCATCCTTTTGGAGGTACTCGGTTAGATTAGAGGTCACTGGATGACGTTCGTGAGTGGTTTGCCACCCGGAGGTCATGATGATAACACGCACTGTAGAACAAACTCTTGACATTCAGCGCCATGACACGGTCCCAACCTTCTTTCTCACTGTATTAGAGTCGAAATTAAATACCGAATAAATCCACTATAATATGAAAATGGGCAGCACGTACGGAAAGTTTTCCCATGGGGCTCCCCATGTAGCGCCGCTGTTGTTGACCAAGATATGCAACTTGGATTCACGCTTCTTGAACGCATCACATAGCGCGTCGCAACCGGCTTTGGACTAGGAAATGCAGAGCGCACCATTAGCATCTATCACGCCTAATGACCAATAGAAACCTTACACCTAGGTCCGCAACGATATACTCGCATCGTCCCGGACCTTGCTTATTCAAGGCTTCCTGCGCCTATTCCCCATGCAACAGCACGACTTGTCAGTAAAACCGAGGAAAATAGAGACCGGCAGGAGCTGACCTCCTTGAGCTGCTTCTCTTTCCTAGACGCAATGTACACCTTTGCTCCGTTCTGTACCAGTGCTCCCGCAATCATCAGTCCGATGCCCGAGCCGCCGCCAGAAACCAATGCAATTTTGTCCTTGACATTGAATAGGCTTGCGACGGTAAGGTCAACTCGAGTGTCCGCCATGCTAAAAATATTGTGTCGTAATGAGGACCCAGATGAAAGCGGCAGAGATGGGGTGGTGGTTAAGACTTAAGAAGTGAAGCGGCTCACCTGTTAAATGTGGGGAACCGGCTACCAAGCGGGACACACTTAACCGGGTACAAGCGCTGTGGCTCTTGATTTCCTGACTAAGCCAGATAGCCACATCTAAGTTCAACTACCCGTACAAATATATATTATGCATTCACCCGCTTCTTCCTTGCCGATGTGACTTGCACGCGTACATACATTGGGTTCGATGCTGCTAGAAGCTCACGGACTGCGTTGCCTTCGAGCTCTGCGACTTCTTGTTCGCTCAGGAAGCTGTAGAGCAAGGGGCGTGATCCCCTCATCAAGGCCTGGAAAACCATTAGTAATGTGTGCCATGTTCAAGCATGGCAATGTACGTACAATAAGATTTTCCTGGCACATGTTTCCGCAAATAGAAAAATTCGGATGTGTTGTCCATTCGTCTAAACTATGATAAGCGAATCGATACAGATACCAGGGGTGTCAACGTACCAAGTATCGTCGGCTTCCAAGGCCCCAAAGGTGTCCACAGATCCTTGGTCTCTACCTGCTCGTAATTTGGATGTTCCCTCAACCAGGTTTTCAAAAGCTAATGCTGCCATCAACATGAATGTTCAACTTACCCAAAGCACCAAGACTCACCGCAGCCGAATCAATATTCCCTCCCTTGGCCCTCACGCACTTACTCATCGTCGCCAGCCACGTCGGAACCGCCCAATCCGTCAACCTAGTCAAGGGCTGACCCTTTCCGGCCATACTAGCACTAGCACTGCTCCCTCCCGGCTTGGAACTTGCACCGGATACAAGTCCGACAGACGACCGACCTTGTGCGGGCAAGGGAGTATAAAAGTTGGGTGTGATGAGGAGACGTTTGTCTTCTGACCAGGTGCGAAAGTCGACCTCGGTAAATATGACGAGCCCGCCTGGGCGTACGCAGCGCGAGATTTGGTCAACCAGTCCCGCATAGTCTTTTACACCCGAATTGAGAAGACCTGGGTGGCGAGAGGGTCATGGGCAAGGAGAGTTGGTGTATATGCGGCTGGGGTGCTTACGGGCGTGTACCAAGTCAAAAGTGTCTCCAAAGAAATGTTCGAGTCCGAGGTTCAGGTCGTCAATCTCGAAACGGCAGTTGGGGGGTGGGGCACTAGGGGTATATGAGCATCGCAATAGCAACGAGAGGCTGGTTACTCACATTGCGCTGGTGGGGGCTAGGTCTACGCCCAGTACCTCTGCGTGTGGAAAATCATTGGCGCACTGAATGGTCCTGGTATCCCAAAGGTATTCTAGCCTGTTTGCAGCCGGTGATGGAGGGTCTTACCAGGCGCCGGGTCCACAACTGGCAGCATCGATTAGACACGTCCATCATAGGGTGGACGCAGCTTCAGCACTCACCCGAGGTCGAGAACCGCTCTCTCCCTTTGCTCAGTTGGTGCTAGCACCTCCCTGACAGTTTGTGACAGCCCGTAGTAGTGGTCGTTGCCGGCGAGGTGATAGAACATCCGATGTTGCTTGTCTGTGCAGCACATACATCAGCCTCGAGCTCAACGTTGTACTGGGTGGCGTGTGGGAGCGTGGTCACTCACAAAGCCTTTGAGCCTCTTCTTCATCCGCAGGCAATGAATACACGTCGCTATGTGCATTCAAGCTCCTCCCGTGCACGTGTTTGAAGCTTTGGTCTCGCAAGCTCGAAGTCAGTGAATAGAGTGATGGGGCAGGGGATAATCGACCATCTGTCCCCGTCTCGGTGTACCCCTCTGTGTTGAAGTAGGTGTTGGTCGTGGTGGGGGTGTGGGTCTGGGCACCAGTCAGCACGCTGAGGCAAGATGCGGCGTCGCTGACAACAGTTGACGCTTCCCAGCTGGATTCGTTGTTGTCTGTGACGTGGTTCTGGTTGTTACTGCTCATGTTGGTGCGAGGGGGGGTGGGCATCTAGCAGAGGTAGAGTCTATGCGAACGAAGCTTAAGTGTGCACCCGGGCGGCGTGTGGCAAATCCCGTCCGCCCAGGTGGAGATGAAATAAATTCCGGGGCGCCCTGCTCCCCTGGCCCGTTTCTTCCTGTTCATGGCCTGAAACAACAAGATGTGTTCTTCAAGGGCCATGCTTGGACTCGAGAGGGTTGGAAGGGCACTAGGTCTGTGGGGATAACGTTTGTGCGAGCGGCGGAAGACAACATGTGGTCTTGCGGACAACCGCCGGTAATTACGACTCGGCGGATGTAGTCGAGTCTCGGACCGCCGACAAGACCGCCGCCGGTGACGAACATGAATCATTTTTGTTTTGAAGTCCAGAGCTTTTGGGCTGTTTATGTGGTGATGGAAAGCGCCACTGCTTATCTGATGATTTGTCAGCGGTCGAGACATGACGCTCGGTCTCCGGCTCGGCAACGTTTTCCTCTAGACCACCAGAGCGCTCGACTATTACGATACATCCCGTACATTTAGGCAATCCCAGCGCTCGTTATTTCCCCCTTTTTCTCGGCCATGTCCAAGCTTTTTGCTAAATTCACAAAATCACCCAATTCACAAGCAACACTTTCCCCCCAGTCTGCCCATGGCGAGTCGGCATTGCGCACCGGCTCCATTGACTCTCCCCGTCATCCCTTTCCTATCTCGCCATCGCCCCTGCGCACCGCGGCCCAGCCCAAGGTGATCCTCACATCCGAATCGTCAGAGGCGACGGCGCCCACCAGCCCAGGGTCTCTCCACCGCCAGTCCTCGCTCGGGACGTCCCTCGAAGACGTCCCGCGCAAAAACAGTCTCTCTGCTGCCCAGCGCCAGGCCTTTGCCGACCAGATCGCCCGCACAAATGGCGTAGCTGTCCCAGATGACTTGCAAACCCCGCGCGCGGCTGCTCCGGTGTCTCCGCAGCCGCGGGACCAAAACTCAACACCCAAGGCCAATGGTCTGCGACCATCACCTCCACCACCTCCATCTGAAGTTAAATCGCCTACCCCCGCGCTGCTTCCCCCTGCGAATGTGCAAGATTCTCCAAGCGTGCGTAAACAAACTTCTGCGACGAGCTTAACGGCACCGCCCCCTGCCTCGCGATCGCGTCGAGGATCTGCGGCTTCGAGCGATGCTGGAAGCACCTCTGGGCGGAACATCAATACCCAGGTGGCCGCGGCCACGAATCCCCTCATGCTCGTCGAGTCTCCAACCTCGGACAAGCCGCTGTTCGCCTCTCCGCGCAATAGTAGTGAGGGCACCCGCTCACCTACGCGATCCATGACCAAGCCCAAGCCAAGCAAGGCCCGCACTTGGCGGGCCCGCGGCGGTTCGGGATCTGCGGGGGGTATCGCTGGAGCGCTGGCACAATCCGGAATGAGTCTCGCCCTTAATCCTGGCTTGACGGCCGCCGCCGCGCCGCCACTACCTACAAAACAGCTGACGCGCGCGGCAACAGCGGTATCGGCCATACATCGAGTGCCTTCTGATACGTCCATCAAGTACTCTGGAGGGGGAGTACTCAGCAAGACCTTTTCACGGGGCTCGCGTTCGCGCGGCCACGAGTCGAGCGACTCGGAGTCCTACGACTCGGAGGACGCGCTGAGTTTTGGCCCCGAAGAGATGCCCATTACTGGATTTGCCGTTGCGAGTTCGAAGCGTAACTTTGACTTTCACGAGCTGTTCCCGACCGTGCCAGAAGGTGACTACTTGATCGAAGGTAAGCGCCAAACCTTTGAAATGAAGAGTGGTACTTAGCGTGGGGTAGACTATGGGTGTGCTCTCCAGCGCGAAATCCTCATTCAAGGGAGGCTTTATATATCCGAGAACCACATGTGCTTCAATGCAAACATCTTCGGGTGGATCACCAACGTGAGCATGGTCCCTGTCCCCGAAATTCATATGGGCGCCTTCTAAAACACTGCCCTCGACCCTTCCGCTCCTAACGTTTTACGTCCGCAGTTCATTATCCCCTTTCACGACGTAACAGGCCTCGAGAAAAAGATGACAGCCTACGTAATCCCGAACGCGATACAGATTTGCACCCGCACAGTCAAGTATACGTTTGCCTCGTTCCTCTCTCGCGATACGACGTACGATGTTGTCAACAACATCTGGCGCTTATCGCACCCTCGCTCGCCCAACGCATTGGGCTCTTCGGCGGACTTGCCTTCGACGGAGGGTGGGGTGGAGATGAATGGAGCTGCGGCTGGCCCGGCGAAGCATCGCCCGACGCAATGTGCTTGCGGAAAGGAGGGGAAACATTTCGATCTGGTGGTGATCGACACGGTCCTGCCTGGCACGCCGGAGAAGATCTACAATTTGATGTTTGCGAGCGGGTTCGTGAAGGACTTTATGGCTGGTGAACAAAAGTTGATAGGTGAGTCTTGAATAATCATCGTTAGCACTATCTAACTGGCATTCTAGATATCCAGATATCCGACTGGCACCCCGAGCAATCTGGCACCCAGCTTCTCACACGGAACATGTCCTATATCAAGCCGCTCAACGGCAGCATCGGTCCCAAATCCACCAAATGCGAGCTCAAGGACGAGACGGTGCACGTCGACTTTGACGATTACGTCTCGACGCTGACCACCACGCGCACGCCCGACGTGCCGAGCGGGGGCGTGTTTTCGGTCAAGACGCGGACGTGTATCATGTGGGCCGGTGCGGCGACTTCGAGGTTGGTTGTGTCGACGACTGTCGAGTGGACTGGGAGGAGTTTTATCAGATGTGAGTACCCAAGCTGAGGTGTCTTGTGACGTGTGTCTTATTAGCTTTGATATAGCGATTATTGACAAGAGCGCGATCGACGGACAAAAACAGTACCATAATGACCTCGAAAAGGCCATGCGCAACTATATCGCTGCGCACCGTACTGAATTTGTTCCGGACGACGCCGCAGACGGTGCGGCCGAAGAAGCCCTCGCCGTGGGCGACACTACCATATCACCCGAAAACAACGCCGCCGACGCAGCACAGTCGAAAGCCGAGCGCGTACGCGCCACTGAACTGCGTGGTCTGCAGTGGATACTCGACACCTTTACGGGCGCATCAAATGTTGCGGTGGACGCATTCTGGGGTGCCGTGGACCTGATTGGGGACTTGATAGCTGATTTGCCTGGGACGACACTGTTGGGCGCCGTTGTTGCTATTCTGGTAATCAGCAATATCTGGACGATGTTTAGCCTCAGAGAGGCGCGAGCGAGGGCCAAGCTGGACCAGAAGCGGGCTGCGTTGATGGATGAGCGGGGAGGGGTGGGTGTTGGAGGGGCGGACGCGAGCGTGGCAGTCCAGGTGTTATTAGAGGAGGTTTTAAGGGGGCGGAGGGAGAAGGAGCAAACGAAGGAGCTGGTGGCCGAGGCAACGGCAGATCCACGGGCCGAGGCCGAGGCTCTGAGGAGGTCCGTTGAGGCGTTGGAGGCGAGAGTAGAAAAGCTCAAAAAATCCCTGGTCGATTTGGATTAGAACAGGAGAACCGGTATATATCAACGAGCGAGAAATAGAGTTCGTAATAGGGTTTAATGTGGTCGTTGGATATTCTTGTAGCATTTTGTTTTGTTTGCTCTGCGTTTTCGTTTTCGATACTTTGTTTAGGAGGAATTCACGATGATACCACATCAGCAGGCGCAAAGTCTGGATGCATTGAGACTTGGGTGAAGTATGTGCACGACTAAATAAGTAGAAAACAGACTAGGTAGACCGGTAAATACTCGAGGCCGAGAGCAAAGGGGATGGTGGAAGCTTACTGCAGACAAGTTACATTGGCGTGGCTGGGAGCTGCGTGAGCAGGATTCCAAAGCGCTTCTTGATAGCTACCCGGTGACGGGCAAACTTGTCGTCTGGAGAGAAGCGGGCTAGTGGTACATGTTTAGACGATGGTGGTACGATGAAGAGGTGGGCATACCAGGATGTGCCGACTTGGTAATCTTTCCTGTCGGTGTCACTTTCTGCAAAGCCAATATATGTTAGCTATCTCTCACCAAAAGATTCGATTCGCACCTTTAGAGTGTATATCCTCCTACCCTCGTCATCGAGCGTGTACATGAGATGCATCTTGGCTCGTCGTCGGAAGGTGAAATTTCGACGGCGCTTGTGAAGCTTGTGCTTGCATAATAATCGGTGCCTGACTAAGCTCATTGCTTGCTGCCCGCCACTTCAACCTCACTCATGGCTGATGAGTTGTATACCTTTGAGCTCCTCTCCCTGACCTCGACGGTAGCCAAGGAGATCCTCAACAATGCTGGTAGGTGTTCCCTACGCCCTAATACCTGTTTGGCTCACACTCGCGCAGGCATAAACGACAAAACTCTCGCCGAGTTCATCATCGCACTCCACGAGCAATCCAAAACCCAAGACGCCTTCAAGAAAAAGCTCAAAGATGTCGGCGCCGACTTTTCCGACTCGTTTGCCGAAAGCCTCGACCGGCTCATCCTGAGCATGCACCCTAAATACAAGCGTAAAAAGGCGAAAAAGGCAAAAGCCGTGGCGGATGGGAAAGCGGCACCCTCTTCGGCAGACGACGAGACGGACACGAGACGGAGGATGTTCCCGGGTCTTGCGTTGCCGGACCAAGTGTGGAAGCCGTCGAATGAGTTTGCAAAGGAGAGCGGGGAGAAGGATGCGGCGTCCAAGGAGGTGGACGACCTCATGTCCCAGTTGGAGGGTGTGGCGAAGAAAAAGGTGGCTAGGCCTACGGCTTCGGACTTTATTGAGCCTGAAGAGCCCCCCTCTAAACGTCCGCGGCGAGACATGGATGTCGATAGTCCTCCTAGGCGTGAGGAACGTGGTGGCTATGGCAGGGACTCGGATAGAGGGTATGGGCGGCGAGACGACGACCGCGACTACGATCGAGGGAGGCGGGAGCAGCGGGGCAATGGAAGGCCGATGATGGACGAGAAGCCTGTCCTGTACAAGATCTATGACGGTACGGTGCAGGGAATCAAGGACTTTGGTGCATTTGTCCAGCTGGATGGTATCATGGGGCGAGTTCAAGGTACGTTCTCACCACTCTCTTATTCGAATGTTTAGCTCACTCTTCGGCAGGGATGGTTCACGTCTCCATGATGGCCCCTGGCGGCGGACGCGTAAACTCTGCCGCAGACCTGCTTAGTCGCAACCAACGCGTCAAGGTTAAAGTCATGTCAGTCGGTTCGCGCACTAGTCTTTCTATGAAAGACGTCGACCAACAGACCGGGCGGGACCTCACCCCTCACCTCCGTATCAAGTCCGAGGCCGAACTCGCAGAGGAGGAGCGTCAGGCGTTGACAGGAACAAATTCAATGCCTCTCGGCTCCCGGGGCGGTGGCAGCGGGATCGTGCACGACGACACCCCAACCCGGAGCGCCAAACGACTCACATCCCCCGAGCGCTGGGAGATTAAGCAGCTCATCGCATCTGGCGCGGTCGATGCGTCTGAATACCCCAACCTGGACGAAGATTTTTCGAACCCTCTTGCCAAGGCCGAGGTTGAAGAAGAGCTCGACGTCGAAGTGCGCGAGGACGAGCCGGCATTCCTGGCCGGCCAAACCAAAATGTCGCTCAACCTCTCTCCCGTTAAAATTGTCAAGGCCCCCGATGGTTCACTCAATAGGGCTGCACTGGCGGGTGCTTCATTGGCCAAGGAACGGAGGGAAATGCGCCAGCAAGAAGTCAACGACGAGGCCGATTCGGAGGCGAGGGACTTTAATACGCCGTGGCTCGATCCAATGTCGCAGGGGGATGACAAGGTGTTTGCGCAGGACGCGCGCGGCAACATTATGGGACAAAAGGCGGGCGAGGTGCCCAAATGGCGCGAGGAGACGTTTAACAAGGCGACGACGTTTGGAAGGATTACTAGTTTAAGTATCACGGAGCAGAGGCAGAGTCTCCCAATTTTCAAACTGAGGGAAAAGCTAGTCCAAGCCGTACGAGATGTAAGTCCCCCTGCTTCATTCGTGAATTCACGCACTGACACGGTACTGCAGCACCAAATCCTCATCGTCGTCGGAGACACTGGGTCTGGCAAAACAACCCAGATGACTCAATACCTCGCCGAGGAAGGTTTCGCCGACCATGGCAAAATCGGGTGCACTCAGCCCCGCCGTGTCGCTGCCATGTCCGTCGCAAAGCGCGTCGCAGAAGAGGTTGGATGCCGACTTGGTCAAGAAGTCGGCTACACTATCCGTTTCGAAGACTGTACGAGCCCAGAGACGCGGATCAAGTACATGACGGATGGTATGCTTCAGCGCGAATGTTTGATTGACCCGGATATGACGGCGTATTCGGTGTTGATTTTGGACGAGGCACACGAACGGACGATTGCGACGGACGTACTATTTGGGTTGTTGAAGAGTGCGTATCATGGCTTGTGGTTGGATTGGTCAACTTGCGGCTAACGTAGCCCTTTGTAGAGTCCGTCAAGCGAAGACCAGACTTGAAGATCATCGTTACGTCGGCGACACTCAACGCAGAGAAATTCTCAGAATACTTCCTCAAATGCCCCATCTTCACGATTCCTGGTCGCACATTTCCCGTCGAGATTCTCTACACCAAAGAACCCGAATCAGACTACCTGGATGCGTCGCTCATTACGATCATGCAGATCCATCTGTCCGAACCTCCTGGTGACATCCTACTCTTCCTTACGGGACAAGAGGAAATCGACACGGCGTGCCAAATATTATACGAGCGGATGAAGGCGCTCGGTCCGCAGGTCCCAGAGCTCCTTATCTTGCCCGTGTACTCTGCTCTACCATCTGAGATGCAGAGCAAGATCTTTGAGCCTGCGCCGGCTGGTACACGAAAAGTCGTAATTGCGACGAACATTGCCGAGACGTCCATTACAATCGACGGGATTTATTATGTCGTGGATCCTGGGTTCGTCAAGCAGAACGCATACGACCCGAGGCTGGGTATGGACTCGCTTGTCGTCACTGTAAGCCTTATTCGTAGCCTTCTATTTGCTTTGTATCCTTACCCACTGTTTAGCCTATCTCTCAAGCGCAAGCAAACCAACGCTCGGGACGTGCAGGACGTACTGGCCCCGGCAAGTGCTATCGCCTCTACACAGAGGTCGCGTTCCGAAACGAAATGCTGCCCTCCCCAATCCCGGACATCCAACGCCAAAACCTCTCCCACACCATCCTCATGCTCAAAGCTATGGGCATCAACGACCTCATTAACTTTGGCTTCATGGACCCTCCACCCGCCCAAACTCTCCTCACTGCACTCGAACAGCTGTACGCGCTCTCAGCGCTCGACGACGAAGGCCTGCTCACCCGGCTCGGGCGCAAGATGGCCGACTTCCCGATGGAACCACCCCTGGCCAAAATGCTCATCACGAGTGTCGACTTGGGATGCTCCGAGGAGATTCTGTCAATCGTCGCAATGCTGAGCGTGCAGAATGTGTTTTATCGACCAAAGGACAAGCAGGCGCAGGCGGATAGCAAAAAGGCCAAGTTCCATCAGCCCGAGGGAGATCATTTGACGTTGTTGACAGTGTACAACGGGTGGAAGACTAGCAAGTTTTCGAACCCGTGGTGCTACGAGAATTTTATCCAGGCGAGGAGTATGCGGAGGGCGCAGGATGTACGGAAACAATTGCTGGGTATCATGGATCGGTACGTCCCAATCTCATCCCCTAGCTTGCACGCTTAAATGCTCAATGATTGTTTAGGTATAAACACGACATCATCTCGGCAGGCAAAGACTACAACCGCGTTCGCCGCGCAATTTGTTCAGGTTTCTTCCGCAACGCTGCAAAGAAAGACCCACAAGAAGGGTACAAGACACTCGTCGAGGGCACGCCAGTATATATACACCCGTCGTCCGCGCTGTTCAACCGAAACCCTGAATGGTGCATCTACCACGAGCTGCTCCTGACGACACGCGAGTACTGCCACACCGTGACAGCTATCGAGCCTAAATGGCTGGTCGAAGTTGCCCCACAGTTCTTCAGGGTTGCGGATGCGAACAAGATCAGCAAACGGAAAAAACAAGAGAAGATCGAGCCATTGTACAACAAGTACGAGAAGCCGGACGGTGAGCGCACATGGACTAGGCAATTTAGGAATTGTGCTGATAGCTTGTTCCAGAATGGCGGTTGTCCAAGGTCAAGCGGAGTGCACGGTCCAGTCAGACTTTTGGTTAGATCGGTTCGGAAGTGTTTGGATATCTGTACTGCTGGAGTTGGATTTTGCGCGGTGTTGCAGCTGGTTTTGGAGGTTATCTGCTGGAGGGGAGCGGGTTCTACATATGTACGTTGTAATTCTAGATGTTGCTATCTTAATGTCTACACTTGCACGTAGATGTTCTCAAAACCACAATCCATTCAATCAATCGTGCTAATACTGTGGCAATTGAACATCATTAGCCTGGAATGCCGGCGGCAGATCCCCAGCTGCGTTCACCGCATCCTCAAATAGTGGGAGCTCATTCTCGTCACCTGGTACGAACTGGATCGGAAACTGCGCGGCGTATCGCTCGATGTCATCACCAGAGAACCAAAGAGTCACTGAAAGCAAGTACTATAATCCAGCAAGACGCCGGATTTGAGAATGTGTGCACGCTCAATATCGGTGAATGTGCTCACCTCGTGCTGTATGTTTGGTGTACGAAAGCTAGGTATGAAGTACTTCGCCGCGGTCGTAGTTCTTTTCCCTCCAGGCAGGTCCATCTCCTCTTTGCTCTGCAGACCAAATGTCAAATCCAGCTCTAGAGCGTCCGCGTTGTCGTCTGAGGGGATCAATAGTCCAGGTTTCGCAGTGGACGTCGACGCAGATTGCTCTCCTAGTCGATGGTCCTCCTGCCGGACGAGAAAGGTTGTGGTATGCGGCCTAATCTCCTTTCCCCCACGCGTTGAGATTGAGCGGGACAAACTGACCAAGACACGTTGTACATAGATCTCTTGCGGTTTAGACGAGCGGAAGAAGGAAGAGATAGATTTGGAGTGTGTGTTCGCAAGCTTGAGGTACGCGAGCAATTGTATGTTCGGTGCGCTGGTTGAAACACGAGCACCGGCAATAGTGTATACCTAACCGAGACGAGGTGAGCACGCATACACAGGACGGATTCAGGGTAGACTAACCTCGGACGCGATAAACTTCCCGTTGCTTAGACGTATGTTCTTCACGCGGGTCTCCCAATTCCCACCTCTCGCTTTTACTCTACTTATTATCGCCTTCTTTCCCGACTCCTGCTCCACTTCGCCCAATCGTCGAGACCCAAATTGATCCAGGTCCGGGTTGTCCCCGAAAAAGGGCTCATCCCTCAGCACCCCCACATCTTCCAATGCGGGCAGAACCGGAAAGACGAGCCTCGTCACCACCTGCTTGTCCGTCGGCTGCCTGAGCATCGCCTCGTCCTCCACGAATGGCGAACCAGGCTCGAGGGTTAGAATGGCTTCAACTACCCACTGCACACTGCCGTCACGCGAGTCCCGGAATGTTGGCGGGGGGCATTGTTCAAACGCACAGAGATCTCGGGGTGCGCGCTCGAGCTCGTTGTACTCTGTTATGTCCATCCTACGCGGAATAACAAACGAGAAGGGAAGAATTGCCTCAAGCAGGTCGCCAGCCCCAGGACGAGCGCTAGCACTAGGTTGAAAATCAAGGGCAAGTTCTGCGCTAAGGGACCACGGCAACGTCATTGCCGTGGGTGGTACAACACCTCTATGGACTTCATGTCTCATGACGGTGTCATAATCCTGCGCGGTCGACGGTTTCATCTTTTGGAGCTGTTTCCCAACCTTTCCGCTTGCTGACACGAGTTCCAGGTTCCAAAACAGGGTACGAGATTCGAAATACACTCGCAGCGAGAGACGCGATGCATTTGAGAAGGCGCCAGTCCCGGGTGAGTATATATGCACATGCCCTTCGACGAGCTCGCCTGTTTGAAACGGTCGATCCGGGTGATTCGTGTTGTTGAGCTTGACCCGAACAGCGACCCCAGATGGATGTGGGTCTGCGCCAAGCATGAGAGGCGTGGCGGCACTGACGGAGAAATATCGCGCGGCACTTCCTAGCCTGCTCTGCGCGTTAGCACAGCAAGCGCATGGCAAGTTGACATGGAGAAATATACGTACGGTTGGGGCGGTTCCCTCCGCAGTTTCGGCATCGCAGCTATATCCATTTTATTAAACCGCTGGTTATGCCGTTCTATTCGTAGGTTAGAGAGACGCGATACCGCTAAAGACAGTGGAAGGGTCACACCAGGACTTTATGTACTCTGAACCACCAATCGGCAGATTTCCGGATGCGTTTAGGCTGTGTACCGGGATCTATCTGGCCAGCAAAAGAACGCAGGCGGCCTTGGTGAGTTGCTGGCCACTTGCTAGCCCCTGGTAGCTGTGCTAAGAACGAGTCTTTGGCGCTGGTCGCACGGTAGATAGGAAGTGTCCCACTGGGAATTAAATTGGGCAATAGACCGTAGGCTATCACATGCGGTTGCGCAGCCAGCGTATGTATTCTATCTGGTATGCGAGCGTTATCTAACATGACGTGCATATAACCGGGAGCCGTACAGCTGCTTGCATATGTATAGACGCACCTAGACTTTGTTCGCACATTCGGATCAGCTCGGTAAGTCGCGGGTGTTGGAGCTCGGATTCAGATAACGTCCGCATATAGGCGGGTTGGCTCCAGACCCCGTTGGTGAACTTACCCTAATTTGTGCGGCGCAAGCAGCAAATCTATTTTTGTTCTGTCGAGCTATGTCTTATAAATGTTGGTTGTTCTCTCAGCAGGTCACAAGGTATATGCATCAGCAGAGACCGTAGGATTAGTTTGGTGATGAGGCAGTCCTGTCAAAATATAAACTGCCCCGTCCGAGTAGGCACGAGGTCGTATCTTTGGCCCACCATGTATAATATCTATCACATTGAAAACCGGCGGCACACCCCGAGGGACATGAACAAGATGTTTGTCTCTTTGTCCACGCATATGTCGTCTAGTGAGGTTGCTGCAGTGGTGGATGCCAGTGTTCGAAAGGTTTCGAAGGTGACCCACCACGAGAACAGCTAGTATTTACAAGACATAGCTCAACCGAACAAAAATAGATTTACCCACTTGCACTACACAAACCAGGTAAATTCACCGGGTCATGTGCCAACAGGGTGTGGAGCCAACCCGTCCATATGTGGGTGTTATCTGAGTCCGAGCCCCCAACACCCGAGACTTGCCGAGCTGATCCGAATGTGCGAACAAACTCAAGGTGCGTCTATACTTATGCAAGCAGCTGTAACGGTTTGAAACTCGGGCTCATGAAGCGAGGTTAGGTCACGTGGAATCGCCATCCTGATCCATATTTTCTGTCACGCCCCTGATCAAGCTCACATCAGACCTACACAGATATCGGAATCCCGTTGCCACTCAGTCTAGCTCACATTCCTGCAGTCCTATTGAACCAATAAAGATGATAAACTCAGATCTATGTGTAGCAGCCTGCAGCTCCCCCACATCCCCTCCAATTAACACACTTCCTCCGGAGTTGCTCTTGACCATTTTCGCCCTGGCTTGCCCCCGATGTCTAATGGATACCCTTGACGCAGATATTCCGTTGGTTATGCCCATCGTTCTCTCAAGCGTTTGCGCCTTGTGGCGCCAGCTTTCATGCTTGATAGACTCGCTTTGGTGTCATATTGATATCAGCATGGGGGGCACTGCAGGACGCAGGTCTTACTTGCTTGCGAGGTGTTTGGCGACACACTCAAAATATTCCTCGTTATATTCCACATCTTGGAGCAACCCAGTAACCTACCTGCCTATTACGTGCCGACGCAGATCGAAGTTAAAAGGCTTGCTGATTGTTTGCGCCCTCTCGTGCCACCACTGTGGTCCCCAAACCCCCGGACAGTGCGGGGGAAACCCGCGTACTGGAGAAAAGTACGCGGGTCAGGCCTCGTATCTCCGCCCTCGTATTGTCGGATACGGGGGTCCGTGTGCGAGGGCTGCCCTCGTATTCCCTGTACGAGGGTTCATATACGTGGGTTACCCACGTATATGCTCACCAATGCACCCTCGTATTAAGCAATACGAGGGTCTGCTACCCCTGTACTCTTTGTACGAAGGTTTATGTACGCGGGTTACCCGCGTACATACTCGCTGATGTACCCTCGGAGCTGCCCAAATTGCGAGCGTTGCTCCAGCTCTTCTGGGGCATTTGGGCGGTGCGCTTGCCGGTCAACAAGTAGCTCGTACTGCAAGATTGTAAGCTTTAATATTCTGGGCATTAATGGTTTACTTACTCTTACAAAT
>WSTK01000121.1:36420-68557 GCA_019616945.1 Ceratobasidium sp. 414 | reverse complement strand
GGGCTCGTAGCTCCGTCAATACGGCATATTACGAGCCGCAAAGTACATCGAAGGACTCGCCTAAGTGGTGCGCACATTTTGGCTAGCGTTGCGTCTTGATACGATGCGATTTGAGGACATTTTGCCCAAGGCCCCAATTTCCACTGTTCTTTTTGATGCTCTAGCTGAGGTTCCGGCTGACACACACTGGTGGATATGTGGTGGGCACGAGATATGTGTAACTAGTATACATACAAGTAGAGATGTAGTTACAGGGTAGAAGTGCTACAGCGAGACGGGCAACCATGTTGGGCGAACAAGTATGAACAAGGGGTACTTCGCCCGACCCAGTGCGAGAAGTTCCGCTGAGGAAGCCGGTCGAATCCGAGTTTGGGTTGGAGGTATCCGACTGTGTGGTGATCTGGTACTCGGAGAGGGATCCGTACAGGGTTCCTAACTCCCGTGGTAAGTAAGAGCCTGTCAGAGGCGTCAATCGCGGTACAGCATGAAGTTGGCACAAGTTTCTCGTCTCTCACACTCAAGCACACTCGCCAATCCTAAACAACTCCGAACCAACACCCTCAATCGGGCCAAAGGTTTCTCTGCCAGATAACCCCCATTCCCCCTCCCGCACTAATCGCCTCTCTTCCGGTCTGATTCATGTACCGTATCCCTTAATTCTCACCAGAATAATATGTCGCTCGTATGGTCAAACAAGCCCGCCCACCTAGCGGAACAATCAACTGCGGTGCACGGCTGCGGCAACCTGAAAGGATAAATAGAGGAGTGGAAGGGAGGCGCGGAATTTGGTGAGAATGTCCTATTGGAATGGTGCTTGGGTCGGTGTACCTAGTGAGTTACGAAGCGCAAGCGGGATGTTGAAGGCGTTTGTTGTATTCCTTTACCCCCCGGGTTTCTCGGGTCGTCGGCTCGCGCTTCCCTCAGTCATCCAGCACGCGGTACATGGCAGGTCGGAGGCGCGCACACGCATCAGTCATGGGGAATCATGCGCTCGACTAGCTTCACAGTGTAGGTACAATCACCCAAAATTTAGTATTTCGCCACCCAAAACTTGGTGATGTGCTCCTTTTGACATGATTTTTTCCAAAATTTAGTATGATGATTTGGGATTTTTAGGTCCCCCAACATCCCAAAAGGAGACTCCTCCTATTTTTCAACATGGATTGACCTAAAAGTGAAAATTAGGATGAATTTCTTTTTGTACATTTTACCCATAAACATGATATGTGAGAGTAAGAATTGAGTGAGAAGAGCCAAGTTTAAAATTCAGGCATAACATCCCAAAATTTGGGGGTTTCTGTTCCCACAGTGCTTGTGCTTGCACTAGATCCTTACGCCGATATCAGGTTTAAACCTCCTGGGCGCAAGTTCAAGGGGGTGCGAACGTGAAATAAATGGTGCGCTTCACTACATCATGTCTATCCTATTTTCAAGGTACTGGTTACCTTGGGTATACTAGGCCTTGAGTTTCAACGCTGACCGCAGGCTTGCTCGTCTCTCGCCCAAGCAACTACTGCTTGGTTCTACACTTCTGAATATGGCCTCACCTTGTTGGGGCGATCACACTGAGTGTAGTCCAACGCGTAGAAGAGCGGTCGTGATTTTGGAGTACTGCGGCTGCTCGACAAAATGCATCGGAGCAAACAAGCGGTACGGGATATGGCTGACGAATGATTATTTCTACAATTTCCATCCCTACGCCCCCTATTTCGACATTAACAAACAGTACATCATTGAGGATTCCAACGCCCCCTGCTTTCTTGCCGACCATGATTCGTTCCGGATAGAGGGCTGGAGCAACCATCTTGTAGGGAAAGGCCGCGCTGACACGCCTCTACTCAGAAGCAGTTCCCCAACAGTCGGATATGGTGCCAGAAGTGTAGTGGGAGCGGGGCGTGTTTGTGTAACTATACGCCCTCCGTAAGCCCTCGAATTCAAGGCATACACGCACAACCTCCAGCGTCAATCGATGAGAGGACACTTGAGAGAACATTTTGCGGCGGCATTTCGTGGATTTCCGCCTCATGCCGTAAACTTGATTGAATAGCGCACAAGCAACCCTCGTTGGCCACCTGACCTGGTTACTGTTTTTAGTGTCCAGATTCCACGTCAAGGTTCCCGTCACTGGGGTGGTTGTATGCGCATTGACAGGACCCCCACTAACCTTGGATGAGGAGGCGTGGCCCTGTTCGGGAGGTCAAACTCGCGCTGTGATTGGCTGGCGCCTAAAACCCAACGACGGGATTGGCTAAATTGGACCTCCGGAACGAACCACGCCTCGTCATCCAAGGTTAGTGGGTCCCGCATACAGCGGCGCCACTGCACGCCTATCAGCACATCATGTTGGGGCAATCGTGGATTGCGGCGCTCCTCGCATTGCGGTACTATTAAGGTATCCCCGGATGACTTCAGGGCTGCAATCACGAAAGGCTGTGGCAAGCGCTCGACCTCATGACCATTTCAATGCCACATGCAAGCGGCCACCATTTTTGTTTCCCTTTTCCCGTCTCGGGGATACTCTTTTAGCACGATGAACAGCCTCAGAAATGAGGTACCGAGAGGTTGTGGCGTCACAAACAGAGCAAGCCCGAGGAACAGCTGCTCCGATTGGCCCCTGATGCCTCACGACGTCAGCGTGCACATCTGAAGACGTTCTGAATGGCTGCAGCAGTATAAAACGGCCCTGCCGATTACACTACTCCCTCACCGTCTCCATTCCCCAATACACCTGCAGAACTAACACATCTAGTCATGCGCTCTTCTACTCTCTTCAACTTCCTTCTGGCCCTTCTCGTCTGCATCTTCTCCGTCGGGCTCGCTGCCCCTTCACCGGCTAATATTGTGGATGACGCTGCGCCAGCCCTGGTAGACCGTGACGCCTCGACCCCCGATGATGGCGGCCACCCCTACCGCCCTCCCCCCAAGCCCTATTGCAACTGCAAGTACGGGTATGTGTCACGGGCACCGTCGTGTAATACATATTTTCCTCATTTTATCGCTTGGCAGATATCATTGCAAGGAGGTTTATGGAAAGTATAAATGCTGCGATAGCTATGGCCACTGCTATTAGGCTAGTATGCACGGTAGGCCAAGCCCTCCACGCTTATGGTGCTTGAACGTACTGACTTGGAATGCATACAGACCACCACGATGCACAAGTTGTTAGGGGAGGGGGGTCTCTGATGACTATACCTGTATCTGTTGGTGTCGGTGCAAGGACATCTGTTTCTGTTTGTGACTGAGTGCATGTACGTCTTTGAGTCAATGAATTGCCTTGAACGATCAGGATGGAGCTATTGTACCGACCACCGGGTAAAACAATGTTTGTACACCAGCGTTTGGAGAGCACCAAAAGGAGCGCGGGCCTAGTGAACAACCACAGGCACGCCAACAATGGGCCTCATTTTGCGGTTCGCTTAGACCAGTTATGAGCACCTGTATGCGCTCATGCGCGGACCCTAGGGGGTATGGATCATCAGTGACGCCGATCAAGCACGCATCGTCAGAGTCGCTCACCACAGCACTGATCTCTCCTTTGGAGGGAGGCTAGTGGATTTGGGGCTGCGACGCTGTCGGGTTCGATCAGCATGGTAAAGGATGGTGATGTGGGTGGTAAGGTGCTGCTGGGAGTCGACGCGGCTTGTAATTAGTCTCCCTGTTTTTGTGGCTGTCAGTCTGGACTTTGTTCCTCTAACACCCAAGTCGTCTGCTCGCCAAATTCTCCCTGAGCGCCCAGGCCCCATGCGATTTTACAGGGCAAAACTAGTGAGGCTGCCTGACATGGCCAACGTTTCCTTTATTCGGTGCTTGGTAGTTCTTACACGCATCTGAGCCTCTGTATGCGCGGGGGGCAGCCAGAGTGTACAGAGATTATGTATGGTATGTCGTGTACAGGCGTGGGCTAGAACCGGACCCGTTGCTACAGTAGCGGTGAAGGGGGGTGGCCGGGACACCAAGGGAGGGTCTCGTGGGCCGGTGGGCCCGATCTGGCCGGTGCCAAGATATGGTGGGCAGGCAGGAGAAGAAAAACTTGGAAGAACCGAGAGGAGGGCGAGCGAGCGGAAGAGTTGTCGTGGCGAGTCTGGGAGGGTGAAGGCCGTCTGGGGCGCTTACACGGTAGCTACGCCTATGAGGCCAGGCTCACTTACTTAAAAGTCACGCTCGTTCCAAGTTTAGATCCTCTCATCAACCACCTGGTGAAGCCCCTAGCGCCAACCCGCCCATCACTGCGAAGTATAGATAGAAATCTGTTAGGACTGTTCTTCAAAGACGCTGACCACCTTGCCTGGTTGTCACACCACTTTATGCCTCCAAAGCGGAAAACCAATTTTAAGACTGTCTTACACTGCTACGAGCATGGTCTACACCGTCTGTTTCATGGCTGCGACCACACCCTCGACACCCGAACCAAACACTGAATCCAACGATATCCAACAATACCGACTGGGATGGGCTTGACCGATTTAGCGATTTAGTGAATAGGAACAGTGGCGCGTTTGGACTGTTCACGTCTGCCATCGTTCGACTTTTGGGATGTGTCGGGACGATCAAGGTGAGGGTCGAAGATACAGCATGCTGGCAATATTCTCATCCTATTCATTCTGGTTTGCGCGGTCTAAACGGGAGCAAGCTCGAGCTCGCAAGAAGTACAAGGAACTCGGTGCCGATCTAAACGATCTGTTTCATGCCCCGTCGGGGCACGAGCACCGTTGTGCCTATTTGCCACTGATGTGCCAGGATGCTGAGTCAGAGGAATGTTGGCCCTTCGGATAGTGAGAAGTAGGAAAATTCAAAATTTTGTCGTGTTCAAGAGCCCAAGGTACTTGGGTGGATCAAGAGTCAGGGGGCACTAGATCCCGACGGCAAGAGTTAAGACACCGAAATACCGTCACCTTATAACTCTCCCTAAGCGTGTCTCGCCCGACCCGTTTCTGCTCAGAATGCAATCGGCCTGGACCTCTTCCATTCAGCATAGTTTCTTCGGAGGCTGACTCGACGTTGGAGGCGCTGGCAACCCGGGTGACTGAAATGGCGTTGGACTAACCCGCTGAAACCATGTGGTATTCTAATACATTTTTATTGCCGCCTATTATGGGAGCGGAATAAAATACTCACTATTGAAGGATCCGCAGAAGGCCATGCATGAATGGAAGAAGTGTTGGTGGTTGGGCCATGATGATAAAACAGTATGCGCTAGGACCGCTATGTGTTAACTGACTCGGTGTCTGGGAGAACTAGAGAGCCGAGGAACAGGGGCCGGGAGAAAGAACTGAGCACTGGTACTATTCGGCGTAACAGGGAGATGGTCAAAAGGGAGATGGAATTGCCCAGCTGTTAGAATGGGCGTCGGCTTGCTAGATTATTTCGCTGAGCTGGATGCATGCATACTAGATAGCGAAGGCGGCACAATCTAGGGGTTAGCCGGAGTAAGAGACGAAGGACCGCTGTATTTACCAACGTGGGCTCCTCTAGCAAGTCGGAACTAGCGCCAATTGACGGCATTGCCCCAATCTTCTTAAATCACTCGTAGAGTCTCCATGCATAAACACTTGTCCGATATCTCGCCAACAAGTCGTAGACAAGCAGTTTGACCCATCGAATATGAAAACGTGCCCGCTGCGTGGGCTGCAGATTTGTTTATTTCTACGCCAGGCATCTCAACGACCTTGAAAATAGCCTAGCCGGAGTCTATGGGGGCGAAGATCGTCCCGAGCCCCCGCGGTCATAGCACCTACGAATAACGAGTGAGATGCGTTGCAAGAGTACTAAGGCAAGCCCAGTCCAGAGATAGAACGATCTTGATTAGCGAATTGAGGCCCCTTGGGATACTAGACGTGAGGCACGCAAAGGTTGATTTGACTCAGGTCTGGGCCCTCGGGCATACTACGGACCTGGCCAACGTCAGTCATCAACCGAGCGAATAATTCTACACGCACATTTACGTCGATCTTTGGGTTTCGACCCTCGAACGAGTGCCAATAGTGGTTGCGCATGTATAGCATTTCATTCTGCTGGTACAGCACACAAAACGCAATAAAAGAAGGGAAATCAACGTGGCAAGAATCCTGTTCTTCAGCAAGCGATAGATACAGCTGGCGAATCCAAGACACTTATCATTTTGCGTAGTAGGTTAGTAGTACTTGCAGGCCGAAACAGTTCCATCCTGAAGGACCATAAAAAGGAAGCCCGAGACTATAATCCTAGGCATCATCGGCTCTTGACGTTCGAGCAATGTAGACCAGAATGTAGACTAGAATGTTGATATGTTCGGGTATAATTTTGGTCACGTGGCTGGTCAGGCCCCGCCGAACAAAGACGCGCAAACTCATGACGCAGCGTGAAAACCGCCAGCTGCCGACTCGAATATGTGTTTTGATACCTGCCACATCGACCATAGCGACGCATACTCTGAACATACCCTTGCGTGATACTCAATCTTCGGAGTCTGGTTTCTTGTCAGCCCATCGTCACACTCCGCCCCTTGCGCTTTACGGTCCTCTTCAAACGCTCAAAGCACCAGGTCACACTCCTTGCCGGCAATTCAGTTGCCTCGGCTCGTGGGCTAAACGGCTATACCCGCTCGCACACGTTGTTTAACAATCGTATTCTTTCCATTTATCGCCCAAATCTGCATACGACGCCTCAAATCGAGGACCTGCCGCTTTGATCTCTTGTCTGGACTCTGCCCCAACCATTCGCTCATGTCTTGGCTCGAACGTATCCGCAACCGACGTCATCCATACTAGATTGGTATCTGAGGCTACAAATGTGAATAGTGGGGCGGATGTCGCTCGTTTCTCCATCCTGTCCGCCGAGTCTAGACGCTGCATAGCCATAGTCTCCGCAACTTGGGCACTCGTACTTTGCCGAGCTCCGGAGATCTTACGATTTTGGCACTCGTTGCCTGGACCACCCATGCAGAAGGCCCACCAATCACAACTCCGAATTGACTCATTCACATCCATGGGCAAGGCGTGGCGCAGGGGCCTGCAGATCTGCAACACACGTCCTCGCACCAACCGCGGCCACCAAGTTTACCCATAGTACCGATTAAGGCAGGTCTGCTACATACCACTGTGCTAGGCTCGCCTCAAGCTAACTCTCCTCGTACGCAATCCAAAGTCAGCGCCGCCCTTTCTCACCCCTATTGCTTCACCGACGTCCCTGTGGTCTGGATCTAGTGACCGACAATCAGAACGTCACAGCGTCTCTAGGCTTATCACGACTGGGACCCCGCCAAAATGAGGCATCCAGGAGCATACCGGGAGCTCCCCGCCTTTGTGCGACTTGCAAAGGGCTTGTAGATTGCCGGAGATCGCGCTCCTTCCCGAGTCATCGTACAAGACACGTTATCCATTTCAACCACCGACGCCATCAAAGCACGACCATACTGAGCAGCGGACTTGATTTCAGACTCCCACCTCAACCTTTTGGTTTCATATCATATACACGGCATCGAATAATCGCCTGGACTCGACGACGACCCACCCACATGGTTTCTATCGTTGGAAGCTTCGTTTTGCTTCGGCCATGCAGCGAAAACTTCTGAGACCGGAATTAACGATTGTAACGTGGCGCGGAGATTTTGTCCACATGTCTTTCTTTAACGAGTGCGTCATCAGCTGCGCCGGCTGGAATAATTGAACTTTATGCCACGTCTGAACGGCTTGGGTGACTTTACAGCGCATGATCGCTGATCGCCGCAAATCGCCGCAGCTGGTTTCGGCTTTATCCCTGCGCCTTCCAGATAAGATTCTTGCAACTATCGATCCATCGCCGCTCGGCCGGACAATAGAGTTTTGCCGAGTAAGGCAGCTTTCATTCTCTCTGGTGAATCGATCCTTCGATCCTCTGCGTTTGGGTCCCGAGCACCAGTGTTATCATTTGTGATCCCGCCTAGCGTCAGAGGGTAGAACATATCTTTCCATACCCTGCTAGTTGCCCTGCAATTTAACTCGCATCGATCCCTCGTGCATCGACACTCATCGACCAATCGCCGCGTGCGAGAACTTTACTCAATTTTACAGTTTGGTACTCCAGCTCGATGGGCTGCGAACTTTCCTCAGCCTTTGAGAAACCCTTTCAATCCACGCCTCCTTTACACAGCCGACCCAGGTTCGAGTTATGAGCGCCGTATCCTGCGACGTCTAGTCACCCCTGCGATCCTGCATCACGCCTTGAATAATTCCGGTTGGCGTGACTACGGTAATCACCTACCTATATCAGTTTCAACCATAGATACCCAATCGAGACCGGACCTGGCCGTGTCATCCGCGATGGCGATCGCGCCTGCCAAGCTCTGATTACGCTGACGGTACCTTGTGAGATGAGACTGGTTCTTGGCCCCAGTGAAATCAACAGCGCGAGCTTGATTCATCTGGATTGATCAATTAGTTGCTTCTTAGGGAACTCCGGGTAAGTCGTGTTTGAGAGCGACCATCACGCAATATGGCGCGCGCCCCCTCGTGAAACACTTGGATATTTCATTTCGGTCAACCAGTCTAAATATTCCAGTATTTCATCTCGGTCTCATCCTACATTTGCTTTTTGTCGCTTTTTTTCAGGATCATCATTCGCGCCATGTGCGCCAACTCGAGCAATTCGTGCGCCAAATCTTTCCCAGGAAAAAAAAGAGAAGCCCGAATTACCACACATGACGCTCATTCACATGTATGATCTATCCCAACCTCGACTTGCAGAGTGGAAATTTTTCAGGCAAAAGTTGCGCACCAAGCCTTCGATCCTGGAGCCGGGCACTGCGGATCTCACATACCCAGCCAATGATCTCCACCAGAGACACATTGCATACGCACGCATGAGAATTTTTGAATACTCGCGTGCAAGCAGCCAGTCGTATCTCGAGTTTGTATCAACGTATCACACCCCGTAGCCGAGGTCCGTCGGCGTTTCGGGACCGATACGCCCATGTTCGGGCTGGGCGACTGTGGGCCATGACGTGTATGTACGCGGTTCATGACAGTTGATTCCCGTGAGCGCATGAATGGCGATGAATGAAGCAATCAAAGCTTCCTCGAGTGGTCTGGAATTACCTGACCGTCCCAACTTGGTCCAATCTCGTATGTGCCTATAGTAGTAGCGGGGCTGGGCGTGGACGTGCTTGGCTTGACAGCACCGAGTCGGTCAGGCGACACGGGCGCATAAAGCCCGGGCTAAAATACTACTAAATGCGCAAAAGATCAGGCCACTTTTTGCAGGCTCGGGGTCAACGGGCTAGGCTTTTCAAAGGTTAACCCGGGGTCCCTGGAACGTGTTATGACATTCGGATGGTAACTTGAATTTAGAGTGTGTTGAATGAACAGCTGACCTGGACAGCCTCGAGTCGTGTGTGCTGGATGTGAAGCTGCGGTTACTATTCATGCAGACATGGCGTTCTGTCCGAACGCATGGGCTCTCTTCCCACCCATCCACGAGCAGGACACGACAGGGGAAGATTGTATAGGGGCCCAAGCTCCATGACGTGTGATTACATCATCTGTGGCAAGGTCATGCGACCTGAAATTACACATGTTCAGCCCGCGCATAAACATCTCAAGACTTGCACGTGAGGCCAGTTGAGAACAACCTTTTTGGATATGACGTCGCGAGCCCAGGCAAGGAACATCCCGTCGATCTCGGTTAGCGAAACAGCCGTCGGATTGTGAAGAGCTCTTTGTCGGAGAAGCCAAGCGCGATAGATGGGGGCGCTCCGTTCAAGCTCGCTCCCGCGCCGGCTTTTTGCACCCGTCTGCCATTTGGGACTAGAATGGATATCAGGCTATTTGACGCTGAAGCGGACTAGTCGCCGCAGGGACGCGCCTTTCCAATACCAACGCGCCCCTAGACTCGTTTCCATAGATTAGATTTATGAGGTCTCCGTGGGTGGCTGACGCTAGTACAGATCTTTCCCTTCACACACGATATTTTGCGTCATTTTCGGCCGATTTTATTACGTCTTGGCCTGGGCGTCAACTGGGCATATAGTTGGGCCGTGGCCCCAGATCTCGCCCGACGCGGGTGGCACACATAGGTCGGGCTGAAACTGGGCTGGGAAAAAGCACCGTTTTGGGTGGTGCTTGGCAGGACCGGTCATTCAGTACAAAACGTGGTGGTGTCACATATGTGACCTGGCGAGGACAGAAAGAAAAAAGCCGCGGGCCAGTGAACCGGGGCGATAGAGAATATTGACGCGATCGAGTATTAAATTACGCCCATCAGCCACGATACAGGTGGTGAGACGCAACCGCAGAACAGATAAGACATTTCTGCGACCATATGGATATCGCTCAACTGACCGCACGGCCGATGTCGAAAAAAAAAAGTGACTAGGCTTGTCTTGTTCGGACCTGGCGCACAGCCCTGCCTCCTGTCTGTCATTTCTCTGCCCCTGCAGCCGAATGGAAAATGCCACCAGTGCCTGCAATGCCTTGGACTTTTTTCTAGGACTCCACCCCGCCCCGCATAGAATATTCCAGGTCAGGCTGTCCTCGCAGTGATGCAACCTTCTCACCGGCATTCTTGGTGCGAGCATCGGCGTGGTGAGCGCAGTTGGCCCCACAAGGTCCCTATAAACAGTGTGCGCCGCGGGCTCAGCTCGGGATCGTTCGGCGGATGTGAGGATTGGGTTTCGCGGACGCTTACCCCGCACAGGGACCCCGCAGATCAATCGTATAGGCTTTACGATCAGGCCAAGATAGTGCTTCTTTGGGCCTGGAGGGAGCGTGAACATCGTAGGTGTGCTCGGTTGGATAAAATTAGGGGATATTGTGGGTGGGTTGGGTGGACGAGGTGGGTAGTACCCGGGTGGCTGGGGTCGAGGTGGACGCGTATGGGGAGGTGGGAATGGTCTCTGGGAAGACACCTTCTCCCCGCGTACTGTCGATCATCGATCAACCCCGCTGCCACGACGTGCATCTATTGCTTACCTCGATGGTCTTGGAAAATTCTCCGGAACAGGTGTGTAATTGCGCTCGGTTTAGCCGCAATGTCGTGACACTGGCCTTGATTTAATCTCGATTGCCACCACGGTTTCGAATATCACAGGACGGGCCCGGGCGGAATTACGCGTTGGGTGTCTGGCGCAGTGTTATTGGGTGGTATTTTTCCGCTGCGAGGTAGTGGCGTGATGCTGTGGGGTTGAAACCGTCGCTGCACGCCGCGACATCCCCGGTTGCGGTGGAAATAGAAACGCGTGTCCCCATTTGGCTGGAATATTCTAGGAGGCGAGTGTCGACGCTTTTGGCGGAAAGAGTTCGGCGTGGTTGTGTTAGTGGTCTAATGCGAGCGACATACCGAAAGGGACGCCCCTATACTTATATACCCTATACACCTGTCCTGACATAATCACACAGTCACATTTGGGAACCCAGCTGCGAGTTCTCCGCTGACGGGGATGCCCAGGACCGGAAAAGGGCAAGCTTCCGGCCTCGAGGAGCACAAACTATCCACCGAATATGTGGGCGCTGGGCGGAACGTACCAGCGAGCAGAGGGCATCGGTACCCGCGGGCGAGAGTTCGCGACTGGCAAACGGGAACGAGGGGAGCGACCGGGAGACGGGAGACTGGTGGGTGCAGTTTGATGATCGGCGAGAACGGTCACGTGTGATGGTGACGGTGTGTGTCACATTCTGTGCATGACGTCTGCAGATCAGCCCCACACGCTATGTGGAGTGCTGGGCCTAGACTGGCGTCTTTGTTTCCGGCGCTGGGCGGGGGTGCTCCCTCTCTTTGTTCCCGGCGGCGGCACAATGACAGCGGTTTCGGGGTGAGCAGTATGGGGCGCGCATTTCAGGCTCCGCCATCGAGCGGTGGGCAGTCTAGAGCGGCGGCGACGACATCTGATTAGTGCAGCCCGGTACGGTGGCAGCAGGAGCAAGTTGAGTAGCACGGCCAGGAGCACGGCAGGAGCGGGTGACGGTGACTGCCTCGCGTCGGGGGCGTGCAAAAGCAGATCTGGAACGGACCCTGAGAAGCGGAAGCGTCTGGACACTGGGCCGAGGAAGCAGAGGCACCGTGGCCGAAAGCAGGGCGCCCATAGGGCTGGGTGCGATGTCGACGACTGGGATAAAACGCGGTCGCTCGAGCGTGGTCTACTGTCGCTCTCTCCTGTACTCCTGTACTCCTATACTCTCCTACTCCCTGCCATGCCTTCGCACATCACCGCCTACCCCAGCGTCTCCAAGTCGCTCCACGACCTGCAGTACGCGACCAGCCTCAGCAACGTCCCGCTCCACGCCGGCCCCAACGGACGCGCCGTCGAGAGCCAGGAGATGGTGAGCTCTGCGCGTGCGCGTGCTCGCCCCCGCTGACCCGTCCCAGCTGCGACGCGCCGTCAACCAGTCCAGCGGTGGCCCAAACAAAATGCCGCTGCTCGCCGAGATTTCTGCTGTATGTCGCTCGTCTCGCGCGTCGGCCCCTGCTCACGCCCCGACAGTCTAGCTCGTCCTGCTCGTCCAACGGAGACATGCTGACCATGCGTCCCGCTGGCGTGAGTACCCCCTCCCCTGCCCCCCGCCACCCGCTCACGCCCGTCCAGTCCAGAAAAATTCACACGTAAGCGTAGCAGCGGTTGACCCGCTCCGCACCTCTCCTCTCGCATTCGGTCATCGCTTTCGTCGCATTCGCATCACTGTATGGGTATCGAGGGCCACTCGGCTGGCTACTATTTATGACATAGACGCACCGCATAGACGATATATTAATACCTGGATTGAATCAAAAAATGGGACTCTTGCATGTTTCCCGATCCCCGCTCCTGTCTTGCCATACCCGGCACTCATATAGACCCTGTATTTGTCTCGGGAATATCACTTTTGTCTCGGGAATAGCATCCATGTTTCAGACCTTGCGCGGTGGCAAGAATTACAATTTCAGGCGCGCTTTGTTGACGATCGCAGCTGACAAAGCGGGGGCTGTGCTAGCCTGTTTATCCTCCCGACCACGTCTAGGCTGTACCACGGCTGTACACCCACGCGTATAAAACCCAGATGACCCTCTCGATCCATACACTCGTCGACACCCAGGACGCGCTCGTCCGCGAAGCAGGTCTCGCCCTGCCTGGCCAGTTTACGCACTGCACCTACGACCTCGGTCCGCTCCGGCAGCCTGTCTATCTGTGCATCACATGTGGAGAGACGAGGGGCGTGTGTGGAGCTTGCTCCATTGCGTGCCATGGACGTATGTTTTCTCCCTTTTTTTCTCTGCGACTTTTGGGTTGATTTGGATGGTAGATCACGAACAGATTGAGCTCTTTCCAAAGCGACAGTTTCGCTGCGACTGTCCAACCATGCCGCACCCGTGTACACTCAAACGCCCGCGTCAGCCGCTCAACACGGACAACAAGTACGGTCAAAACTTTTCCGGCGGGGGGCTCTTTTGTCGCTGTGCGAGCGAGTACGATGTCCGAATCGAGCGAGAGACGATGGTCCAGTGTGTTGCCTGCGAGGTGAGTCTTTTTAGGTGTGTGGCTAGATTGGGGCTGACGCGGGGCAGGATTGGTTTCATGAATCGTGTTTGAATTTGAGGGAGCGGGTTCCGCCGAGGGTGCTCGAGTATGGATCTGAAATGAAGCCGGGCGAGGCTGGGTCGTCTGCGCTCAAGTCGCCACCCGAGCCGTCTGCGCCCGAAATCAAGTCGGAACCGTCTGGGTCGAAGCTAGAGTCGGGATCATCCGCGCTCCAACCCGAGTCGGAATCGTCCGCACTCAAATCCGAGCCAGAACCGTCTGCGCCCAAATCCGAGTCGGAGCCACCCGCGCCCAAACGAGATCCCGAACCGCCATCCAACAACGACAACGACGACGCATCGTCGACCGCGTCGGACCCAGACATCCCGCCCGCGCTCATCCCAGGTGATACGTACGACGCGTTGGTTTGCGGACGGTGTGTGTTGCAGAATCCGACGGTGCGGAGGTATGCGGGGACGTTAGGCGCGCGGGTGGTTCTTCCGGGTGGGGGTGGGGGGTGGAGGGTCATTGGGGGCGAAGGTGGGGGCGATGCAGGGGCGGTAGATGTGCAAGGGACGGCGAATACAGAACAGGGAAAGGTGGACGTGGCAGAGGAGCAAAGCACGATTGGGACCAAACGGCGTGCGACAGAAGATGGGGCCGACCCGCCGACTAAACGTGCTCGACCGGGCGATCAGTCTGTTGGGTCAAGCTGCCTCGCGCCACCGATCAACGACGAAGCTCAGAAAGTCCTCGAAGATTTGGAAAAACTGGATATCAAGTCCGAGGACGGCAAACTAGAAGAGCCTGGGCCGAGGCGAAGAGCGCTGGGAGACGTGTTTTTGAGTTCGGGATGGAGGGAAAGGTGGTGTCGGTGCTCGACGGTGCGTACTTGCCCATCCATCTCAATTCATACTGACACTCACCTAGTGCGACCCACCGCTCACCCTCCACCCGCACCTCTTGCACGAAGAAGATACGTACGAACCGCCCGCGGACCCGGACGCTGCGCTCTCGCTTGAAGAACTCGGGATGCGCGCGCTCGAGTCGTTGCCGCACGAACGCGCGCTGGATAGTATACGCGCTTACAATTCGATGCGGTGCGCCCATCCCTCGCCTTTCTCTTTTCCCCGCCCCTGCCCCCTTATACCACTCCACCTGAAGCTTGAACTCACATGTGGCGCAGGGACGATCTCATGCTGTACTTGCGCCCATTTGCAGAGTCGGGGCGCGAGGTCCGCGAAGAGGACATCACCGCTTTCTTTGCGTCGCGCCGGGCCCGGACGTAGACTGTTGCCGGAGCCGGATTCGGGAGATGGTCACGTGACACGACCAGATCGGCTGTGAGTGCATGATGGAAATGGGAAAACTACTATTTGCACTTTCTTTGAATATCCAGTATCTAGTGCTGAGGTATCAATCACAGACGAGAGAACGAAATGAGTGAGCGAAAATTGGGCGGGTTGTACACAACAATGAGTGGGACCAAGAAAACCAAGAAAGTTGTGGTTCATCAAGAGGGAAAAAGTATTTGGGCATGTTATGCCGCCGCGTGTGTGGTCGCGGGGCGCGTGTTCGGTCAGTCGGGGATGTCGTATTAGGCACCGTTCTGGTCAATCCAGCGGTTGATAGTCAGGCTAATCACGGCCGTCAATAAGAGCTGGAACACAAAGGAGTACCAGTAAGCGTCTGTTTTTAATCAAGCTGGTCTTGTCGCTTGTTCGGCTCCCGCCCGCTCACTCACCATGTCGTCGTCCTTGAACCAGTAGTTCATCACCGCGTTGAGCTCGGCGACGGACGAGCGTTGGGGTTGGAGGTAAACCGTGTGCGAGGCGTAGAGCGTTTGCGTCCCGTCGTACAGCTACCACAGGATCAGGCGGTTGTTTCAGACTCGCGCAGAGGGGCAACTTACGTCGTAGCGGCAGGCGTCTGTCTCCCTGCGGCGCCATTCAAAGCGTCGGCCGTCGCCTGGGATGGCAAAGATCCGGGACCTGGGACGCGGGCGGGTGAGTGGATGCGTAGCGCCGAGTGCTGAAATCAAGGACGTACTTGGACGATGCACCGCGCTGGAGGAGGTTCGTCATGGGTGTTTGGAACCTGCCTATTGTCGCTGTGCCGAGGTGGTTCATCGAGGCCCAGTCGAGCCTATGTGCGCGTGTGGGTGACGTGTACTGGGTCGAGGGGATGCAGGGGGGGACGTACCAGGCGACTTCTTCCTCGACGTTTGGGTTGTTGGTGCCCTTCCAGACGACGGTGCGTGTGCTGCTCAGTGTTGTGGTGGTGACCTTGTCGAACGGCGGATGAGGCTGACGACGCATAGAGACACGTGGGGGTACGTACAAAGCGAAAGAATATGGGCTTGTCGCCCTCGTAGCCAATAACCCCCGTGTTGCGCGGATCGTTGGTCGTCCAGTATACGTCGTGGGATACAGCGATGCCGTTGGTAGTCGCCATAGTAGTAGAAAAAGACAAGTGAGAGAGAGTGTGAGGTATGTGAAACCGAGAATGGAGAACGAAAAAAATGCTGAAACGGAGCGTGTTGTCGGTTCCCTGCATTCCAGTCCGCCTCTTAAATACGACCATGATTTACTTTCCCACCAGCCCGCCGCTGAGCGATGATCCAAACGCATCAGCGAAAAAGGCTGTCCCGTCCATCATCGCCCGGACAAGTCGAAAATTGCATGTGCACCGCGACGCAAGGTCATCTCACTTAAACCGTATTTGAAATTCCCGAAAAGGCAGGAGGATGAGTGCATGCTGTACCGGGACGGGATTTGGACCGGAGGGCGCGCATAATGTGTTCGCTCCCGGACGTCGGTCTTTGAACCAGGGCGAGGATGTGGAGGGTGTGTGGTCTGTGCGGGTGGGGGCGCGACGGTGTCGGCCGTTTGGTGTTCCGCTTTGCGGGTCGTCCGCATGCTGCGGGATGGCTGAGTTTTGATTTGCGAGCTTCTTTCGAGTGGAGGGGTGATGCGATTGGGCGGGGGTCGTATGCTGTGGCGTGGGTTGGTGGCTTTGATGAGACGCAGTGATTTATTTCCGCAGCTAGGAGGTGGGTAACCCCCGTATTGCGTTGTGATATTAATGGTACATGTGGGCAGAACGTTGGGCAGTACACTGGGTAGGTACAGAGGACCGAATGTGGCTGAAATAGTTGACTATTAGAGGGGTTTCTCGGGCGGGGTCAAGTCACTTCCGTTGCCGTAAGGATGATCGGTGGTCAGGAGCACCCCGCATAGTCGATACGCCCCTAACATTTCCGCTCCCAACACGATGCTACCGTCCGATACGTTCGGCCGATGTGTTCTGTCGACAGCGAAGAGCAATCGTTGATGTTTCAACTGCACGCCCGATTCGTCAAAGTTCGGCAACTAGGGCAAGCCATAACCGAATGATGACGGTTGATGGTCCGCTGATCGGAACATGCCAGGAACACGCGATCTGCACTCTGGAGCTTGGTGCTGCCGGGTCGAGCGACGTTGGAGAGTTGCAAATGGTGAGCGTATAGGTCTGTGTGCCGCGTTAGGGGATCGATGAGATGAGATACGGCCAGGATTCTACGACGCAGGCTGGACGGAGGCGGTTGGGTTCCGGATACTTTGAATAACTCGTGTTATCCAATGGTGGTGGGTGTGTTCTTGGATATAGGTTGCTCTCGGACAATTGCTAAACGTGCAGGGCTGGGTGGTGCCTATAGTACTCGGCAGCCCGGAGAGGCCAGAGGCTGCAATGTATCACGTCTCTAGCCAAGATGAATTCATTAAAGCGAATAATCATTGATTGATTGTAGGTCCGTTTCCACGGAACCAGCGCTTGATATCGCGGATCGGAAGCATTTACACTCATTTACTCGGATTAGACGCTGATGCTAACACGATCACTCTGGTGTGCGACCGCTTCCTCGTTCTCCAAGCACATGCAGTCCAGACCGCGCTACCTCGTACACGCCCCGTCGCAGCTCGAGCCATGCGCCGACGTCCCAGGCGAGATGCACACCTCGATCGTCGCGCTCGGGCGCAGACTCGGCCTGCACACCGAGCGCTGGGGGGTCAACCTCGAGGCGCTCCCGCACGGCACGCGCTCGTCGATTCCGCATGCGCACAGCGCCCGGGACGAGTTTGTCTATGTCGTGTCTGGATCGGGGCTGGTTTGGCTGGATGGCCATACGTACGAGGTCGGGCCGGGCGATTGTGTGGGGTTCCCGGCTGGGACGGGCGAGGCGCATGCGTTTGTCAAGGACGGTGTGCCGGATGGTGGGTGGGCGGACGAGTATGAAGAGCGGACCCGGGGTGGGCCGTTGGTTCTGCTTGTGGTGGGCGAGAATGGGAGGGATGATAGGGTTTGGTACCCGAGGGGAGCGCACGAGCACCCGAACAAGATGGTGAGCCATAGCGCTCGCTTAGTCCATCGTTCTGACGTGTTTGGCGCTCAAGTAGCGCCAGCGGACGGGCTGGTGGAAGGACTCGCCTAGCAGGCCCCAAGGCTCCCACTCGGGGTGGCCGTTCAAGCCTCGGCGCGAGCCTGGGTCTCCGCTGGAAGACGCAAACGAGTACGGTCCACCTCGCACCCGCGATCCTCCGCCAGCTGCGTTTTGGCCGACGACTGGCCGAGTTCTCCACGCCAAGATCATGCCTGCGCCATGCCCGTTTGTTCCCGGTGCTGCGTCGGTCATCCTATCCGCTTTCGTGGGCCTCTCTGGTCGATTCGACGTCACGCAACTTCGTCTCCCACCCACCGTATCGTCTCACTCTGCGCCTGTCGCATTCCCAGTCGACCTAGAGGTAAACTCAAACCCAGCCCCAGACGCAGTCGCACGCGCACAGGGAGACACGCTTGTCTATGTCCTCGAGGGCCAGGGCGAGCTGCACGTCTGGAACGCGCGTGAGCGACCGATCAGGACCGAGACGAGCCCGATCGGCGAGGGCGATTGCGCAGTTTTTCCGGGCGGCTCGGGGTTGGCGTGGGCTGTTAGGAATTGTACGGCCGAGGGGAGCAGGGAGGATTTGGATGTGTTGATTGTTGAAGAGGCGGGTTTTACGTTTTTATTTGGTCAGGTGTTTATTAATTTTTTTTTACAGAATATAAAGGGGGACAGTGTGGTGTACCCGTGTGCGAGAGATGTAGCGGATGCACGTGCGAGGGTGATCAAAGAGGGTGGGAAGTGGTGGGACGTGGGTGTGAATGGACAGTCGTGAATCCGAGGTTGATGAAATGAGGACCTGCGGCGAGGGTCAGTAATGTGTAGATAATAGCACATGAATAGAATGAATTCAGAGAGAAGATTAAGTCTCGCGTACGGGACATTATCACTTATTGGCGAGCAAGCGTGCTTGACCCAACGTCAGAATCAAGATTATTCCATCATAATCTCACAAAAATGAGGGTGTGTCTACCTTGGGAGCATTCGGCAAACTGAAACATCGTCGCTTCGAATCGTGGGCGGGTCGAGGCTGGTCGAGGTCGATGGCAGAACGAGGGGTGGTGAAAATACCCACGTGACTACCCCGAATATCCTTTTCATCCTTTCTTCCCCCATATCAACGCAACTCGAGCTTTACCCTCACAAATGTCCAGGCTAATGCAGACTTGATTCCCGCAAGATACGATCCGGTCAGCTCAAACACGTTTCCTCAACGCGGTGCACAGCTTGCGTCGTGTTCAGGCCGCATCGATTGGCCTCCGGAACATATTGTCGAGGGGCGTGGCCGCCATGCTGCATCGTTTCGACCAGCCCTTAAAGATGGCGCAAACGGCCCATCGACGTCCCTATTGGCGCTCGATACTCAGCTTTGCCCGATACCTGTGCCCACGGCGAGCGGCCAATTAACTGAGCCCCTCTGCCTTGCGCCGATTTCGAGAATAGAGTACAATAGAATGGACAGTGCCGCTGCAGACACCCCACGGTGCGCACCCCCCTTTCACCCCTGTCTGTTTCTGCTGCTGCACGGGATCGACACTGACGGCTTTGGGTTTTGCGCAGTCAATTCATATCCGCACTCGAGAACAAGTTTTCGCAGCTTACGGTGTCGCCGGACGACGCTTCCTTGCCTGTGTGAGTGGCCGATTATCTGCGTTTTTTGGCCCGTCGACTGACGGTATCCCAGTCCCGCCGCCGAGCCTCTACCAGTCTACACGCCCTCCGAGGCTCCCACGCCCCCCGCGATGCCCAAGGCCCAGGCATCTGAACCGCGCGGTCGCTCGCCAGGGCCTCGATCCCTCGCCGCGCGGGGTCTCCTGCGGCACCGCGCTGGTTCCTCGCGCAATGGTGCTAAACCCAAGACCAAATCGGGTCAGCAGCCGCAGACTGCTGCGCTTGTCGTGCAGCTCAAGCGGCGGTTGCGATCGCACCAGCAGCAGCAGGGCAGCGGGGACAGCGATGAGATGGAGATGGATGTCGATGAACGGCGTGGGCGCGCGGGTCGGCGGAGTAATGTCCGGGCTGGAGTCTTGGTCGCGAGGAAACGGCGGGAGGGCCAGGATGTCGAGGGTGGAGGTGCCGAAGACGGGGACGTCAGCGGGGTGGATGGTGGTGTGGGGTCATCGAGGGCAGGTGCGACGCCGTATGAGCGGAATGTAAGTTTTGAACTTTGGCGGATCGACATTTTGGCTGACTAGTGCTGGGCAGAACAGCGCGCTCGTTTGTTGGAGCCGGCGCCGTGCGTCTTCTTTTGGTGAGCGCCCGAGGTGGGCGAGTTTGCCCGAGGTGAGCTTAATGTGCGGCGGGCGCGAGGTCACGCTCACGAGTGCTATTTTGGTCATTAGATGGCGCCACCAGCGCTGAGCTCTTCCGAACAGTCCACGCTTCCACCTCCGAACATGTCGCCCGCGACCCGACGCAAGCGCTCGGGTCGATCAGCTTCCACTTCCGGCCTGCCACTTCCCCTTCTGGACACGACCGATCTGACCGTCCGCCGACCGTCGTTTGCAATGTCGCTCATGACACCGCTGGTCCCAGACATCGACATGGCCTCGCCCATGGCCATCACACCCGTCATGCGCACCTCGACCGAATCGTCCATGTGGGCGCCCCGCAAACTTGGCCTCGGCGTCATCCACGGCCCGATCGAAGACACCGATACCGATGTCGATGCAGAACCATCTACCGCGGAACCCACATCCGGGACCCCAGCTTCGCCGCCGCCGCCCTACGATAGCGTCATTCGCCCGCGGCCGGCCCAAACCGAGGACACGGATGGCGACGCAGACGATGAACAAACGCCCCTGCGCACTGCTCCTACCGCGCCCTTGATCACCGTGCGTGACGCGTCGCCTGTCCCTGGCTCTGGGACTGGTGCGAGCAAGGGATCGAGCTCGCTCGCGACCGTTGCGGAAGAAGAGGAAGACGTGGATGGGCATGGCGAGCCGGCGGACCGGGAGCTCGACGTGGACGCTAATGGGGATTCCAAGTCGGGGAGCAAGGTTCAGGCCCGAGCTGGGGTCGCGCTGGATGCGGACAATGACCAGGACGCGATGGTCCTCTAAGGCTTCGGCTTTGGACACGGTCGGCCCCACCCCTGGCTTACCGACGTGGATGGCGATTCTGGGGTGCTGATGGAGGGCGAGAAAGAAGGGGGTCTCTCTGGCTCGACACGAAAAAGCGGGCACGATGGGGAGAAGGAAAGGATCAGAGACAGGGGAAATGGTGGAGTAATTTTATCAGGATGGGTGGTTTGGACTGCGTCGAGTGCCTCAGACGAGGTGCGGTCGTTGGAGTGCGGGGTAGGAATTCTTGAACGTTAATATCTTCGTTGGAGGTCGAGGCCTGGTGTTGGGCGGACCGGAGCGTGGGTGTCTTATCTATGCGGACTGATGTCCCGGTAAAGGTTATTATGCCTGCTTTGTTTATTACGTCCCCCCTGTTGTATTCATTACGTGTGCCGCATATATACGTGGTTCTTATCATTGAAGACTTGCCCACTCAGCATGATCTATGATCTGGTTTTGTCCGCCTCGCTGGCAACGTACATCCCTCCTCATGTATGTCGATCCTCGGAATGTTCTAGTCCCTTCACACTGTACCCAACGCCAGAACACTCGCTGGCGAAATTGGAAACGAAAACGCCGCCCGGCGGATGGCGATTGGTCGCAGGCTCATAAGACGAGTCATGATATCCAAGTCAGACTCCGGCAAAACCTTACAGCATTGAGGCTATGTGCCCAACTCGTTTCTGAGGTCTTATGGCCGAGGCTAAATCAACCGACTGTGGGTTTGGGCAAAGGATTGGTAGTGCTGCCCGGTGGAGGTGGAGGAAAAGCTGGCTGCTGGGAGGATCACGCTGGGTGTCACGCTTGGTTTTCGCTCCACCGCTTCTGCCGGTGTCTAACCACTGTGCATATGAGGCCTGTATGCGTTCCTAAGGGTTTCGGATACCCCGCAATTGATGCGTGTTGCCAAATATCTCCCGCCTAATTAATGTTATTGTGTTTCTGGACACTCGTTACAATATACGTATCAAGTATAGGTGACCGTGCTTTGGCAAAAACCTTTACCGTGTCTGGTGCGTTTATCAGGTTTCCAACGTGCATCGCTCAGAGGTACGTCTTGTGCGTCATTAATGATCAGGGCCCGGCCGGTCTCGTCATCGGCAGAGCTGAATGGCGTCGCGTTGTTTTTTCGCGTGGCTGGACGGTGGTCTAAACCAATCCGAGTACCTATGGAGAAGCTCAAACTTCAAGCCGACCAACATGCGTCGTCAGATGACTGAACTCCATACCGACCGCGCGCAGACGAGATGCTTGGCCAGGATCGATGCGGGGGTATATGATAGACACCGATATCAGTTTAGCATCAAGGTGTGCAGGCGCAATATATGATTGTGTATTCTGATTGTGCCCCGGATAGGCTGGTCGAGTGAGTGCCACTGTGGCGAGCTTCTTTCAATATATTTCGCGGAAGGTTGCGCTATGACGCACTGCTTGATGTGAATCACTAATTTGGGAAGTCCAGTCTTTTTCCCTAACTGAATTGGCATGCATGTCCTGGAGACGTGGCCGTTGAGCATTCATTCGTGGGTGAAGTTGTGCACCCTAGTTGTACTTTGGTATGTGCGTAGATGATTTTTCTGCCAAGAACACGTTTGCGTAGTGACACGCGCAAGTCCTAGTCACAATACCTGTTTTTCATGGAAGTCGATCTAATTCCAGCGCTGACGTAGGACGATCCCTTTTAGTCCAAGCAATCGTGACCCCGGCGCTCCGCGATCTTAAGTGCGTTCCGGGCATCTTACGGTTGCCCACCAGTTCCGCTCGATAAGTTGTAGTGGGGCTTCGTTTGAAGCTAGTTTATGCTCTTCCCCTCTGAAACTCAAGCTGGCCGAATACCTGGAGAGTTGGTGATGGGATGCGTTTAGCCTTAGATTAACCTGGGTCATCAGGCGATCCTTTTCAGAAAAGGCGCTCTTGGGCTTCTGGTTCCGTCCTCGATTCGAATTTGACTGGGTTTGACTATAGCAATTGTTCCGCTATGTAGAAGCAGCAAAGCCCGTGAGAATGCCTTGGAATGCTAGGAGTAAAGGGGTGTCTAGGATAAAGGGATATGTTTTAGCACACGGGCATGTTTTATCGAGCTAGAACACGACGTAAAGTAGGGTAAGAATGGGTTACATAGGGTTGGGATGATAGTTTACGATAAAGCTGCACTCGCCTGAAGGGTTGGAACCAATTTCGACTCGGATGTCGTAAAGGCAGAAATGGTTCATAGACTGGAATTCAAGAAGCTTGTAATAATAGAATGCTCGTTCCGCGTTCGACGTACTGAGTACCACTAGGGTTTGAATCATACACGCCCCCGCACCCCGGATCCGCTCGCGTAGCCCCATTCTCCCGTCCTTCATTGAGCTCACGGAGTTGACGATCCCTGTCGCTCTGGGGAATCAAGTTTAGATCTGTGGGTTGCTTGTCGGTTGACTGAATGAGCAGAAAAAACTGAATGGAAGTCCCCGCGCGCCCTGTTTTCAGTCGGTCGGCTTCGGCCTGACCGTGCTGGTCAGTTGTATGTTTCTAATGAATAGCATCCCCGCACTAGGCTCTGAACCCGTTGAAGCTGGGGGCTGTGTGTTAAAGATGTCCGGCCCGATCCAAGTGTGACTTTGAACGAGTTTACAGCTCCAGATCTGGGTAGGGTATATGCCGTGTTGTTGGTGTGGTAATTATCATAGCAGTCCTGGGCTTAGTGGTGACAGGTTTCAAACCTGTGGCGATCGTTGTGTGTTCATGTTTGTGTTTTAGAATATGCTTCCGCCGCTTGGCGCCAGGCTCCCGCCCCTCAACCGCCACCACCTGACTTCCCGGCTTGGGTTTACCTGTAACCCCTTTTGTTCCACGATAGAAGTTTCCGAGCACCGTACTTGTAAAATGGAACCTTGCCAGCATACGGATGTAACGTCTCTCTATCGGGTACTTTCGAACCTAGAGCTATTCAGGGCCATTTCCAGCTTGCTAGATAACCAGGATCTTTCTAGCTTGGCTTGTCTTTCGCACCATACATTCGATCTCGTCGTTACAACAATATGGAGCGAGGTTCGTGTTGGGAGGTGATTGGTGCTTATTCCTGGAGTCACATCTGGCGAAGCTATCAAGGGATCTCCAGCCCACATCTAAGCGACCAAGCAGATTCTCCGTGTACCAGCGGACCCAGACTTGACGCGGTTTAGCGTTTATGAACCTTACGTTACACACTTGAGAGCTACGCCTCTCCAGGGCGTTAGATTTTCAGATGAGTATCGTGGTGCACTGGAGCCTGGTTTACTCCCGAATCTACAACACCTAGCGCTCACTACTCGAAGGAACTACGACAACCCGGGACCTGAAACGATCCACGTGCCGATAGATGTCGACTGGGTGTTCCTCTTCTTGTGTCCGAGCCTTTTGAGCTTCGAGATGTTTGGAGTGGATCTGGACATGTCAGCGGGCGTGGACGAGTTTGGAAATGACATCCTGCCTTGGATGGGGCAAGCAGACTGTCTTAGGCTGTTGGGCGAGATAGCAGACAAGTGTCCGCGTATGGAGAGGATAAGGGTATTTCCAGATCAGTGTAATATTCTGGGCTCTACTACCGTTGCCTCGGCGCACAAGAAGATATCGAACTTGGAACATCTACGGTCGTTCACATACGGTGGACATCAAGTAAACCGAGCATTGACGAAATCACTTGGCGCCTTACCCGGACTAGAAGTCTTATGTTTTCTTGCCAACTACCCAGAAACCGGGGGAGGGCGCATCTTTTATGACGAATACTCGGACCCGGAGACGTCACACAGTGGCTCGAGCATCGACCAGCATGACGAGCTAGGGGACGACCCAGATTATGATCCAGCGACTATCCGCTTATCTGCGGATTCATTTCCTGCTCTGAAAACGTTGGGATTGTTAAAAATTGGCCCAAATGTTCTCAAGAAACTATGCGCTCTCCCCCATCTTTTTCGGCACCTCACTATGCTTCAAATCGCGTATGAAGGCAGTAGTTTTAAGGCACATTCGTGTCTCTTGGTCACCCGGGCTCACATTTGTCGCTTACTGGCACATACATGCGCCATGAGTTGCGATATTCATATATAACTGCCACCTTGAAGCGGTTATCGCTCAAATCTCTACGTCTGTATCGCTTTCCCCGCGAGTTTGACTGGGAGAGTTCTGCTTTCACCCTATGATTCTGGAGGAGCTTGAGATTACAAATAGCGTGGGGTATTGGTGGCTTCCTATCGCGGCACCCTGGCTCCCAAGTCTGCGGTTACTCGTTATAGGCGATTTTGGGCGCATTAAAGAAGGAGAAGCTCTCATCGTTGACCAGCTGGAAGATCGAGGGAGTCAGTATCGCCAACCCATAACGATCCGCGCGAACTTTTGGCTGGGGCTCAGACACCCGATGGACGTAGCAAGGTAAGTGCGCTGCGTATTTGAACACAATTGCGAGGGTCCGAGCTCACGGTGGGGGTAGGCGTATTTATAGCATATGGGGCGACGTTCTGATCCGGTGGGCGAGGAGGACGCCAGGCTGGTAGACGAATGGGTTGAGAAACTGAGGCTGGGAGAAAGCTGAACTGATAGGTCCTGTGCGACTATCCTATGTGCTTTAGGCAGCTTTCGTCGGCTGCGAGGTGACCAGGTGATTGTAAAGTAACGAGCCCACTGTGAAAGAGGTTCTTGATAAGCGACGAAACGATGGCAGTAATTTACGCCATTAGTAATATATTTAGTGTGGCGGGTATGGTAGAAACATTTTCAACGCAAGGAGCTGCTGTGTTGTAGTGGCGCATGTACATGTTTGTATAGGCGCTTAGTTTGTTGGTATGAATCATGGCGGCCACGATGCCCGGCCTGCTCCCGGCCTGCTTCACTCCCAGCTAGCGTCCCATATCTCGCCTGGGACAGGCCAGCCTTTCCCACATCCGAAGGTACACGCCGGAACAATTAAAAATCAATTACTTCTTTGAACGCCCTTCTAGGACTCTACCCATCTCTTCTTTGCTTTTGTGAACCTGTACGTCATATAAATGTCCCCATCCACGAACACCAACTCCAACCTTTTACTCAAAGTAATTGGAATATCAGAGCTTGCCGACCGGATCTACTGCTTTCTAAATTCTAGCGATCTTGCTAGCCTCGTTTGTCTTTCTCGTCGGGTGTTCGGGTGTGTCGTACCAGCAAAGTGGGAGGATGTAGACGTCCAGCCGCTACTGATGCTCATTCCGGGAGTCGAGATCTTCGAGGACGAGATAAACTCGGCGTACGAGTATGTGAGTGCACGTATCGCATTATTCGTTCGATTTATGATTAACGTCCGACCAGGTCCTCAGTGTGCCCAACGACCCAGACCTGGGCCGGTTTAATATTTACGCACCTCATGTCAAGCATTTGAGAGGGACGCCGCGATATACAGTCGTATTCCCTACTCAAGATAATTCTACTCTCGGGCCAAGCCTGCTTCCGAACCTACAGCACATCACGCTTGTCAGTAAAAGGCACTATGACCACGGCGACCTCAAGACCATATTTGTGCCGATAGATATCGACTGGGTGCTCTACTTCCTATGTCCAACTCTGTTAAGCCTTGAGATGCTTGGCGTGAACCAGCCGGCAGACTACGCAAATGATGAATTCTTGCCTCGGATGGACTCGGCAGCTTGTCTACGGGTTGCCAACATAATATCGGACAGGTGTCCACGTATGGAGACTCTGCGAATGTTTCCAGATGACTCAAGCGGCACTTTTTCTTTGCCTTACGCCGAGCTAACAAAGATGAACCATCTTCGATCGTTCACGTGGAGTGGACACCGAGTGGACCAACGGCTGATGGAAGTCCTCGGCGCACTCCCGCGGCTCGAGTCGCTACGCTTCCTCTCAAATATCGCCGAGACGCCGAACTATTATTGGGATTTTAGCGACTCGGAGGACGACCCCGGCCGCGATACTGTTCCAGACCCAATCACCATAGCTAGCGGCACCTTTCCCGCGCTTCGTAGCCTAGAACTATGCAGGCTTGGGCCACGAACGATTGCCGAAGTGTGTGCACTAGGTCCACTGTTCCGACATCTGGGGAGTTTGAAAGTTGTGTACGAAGGCTACCCGAGTCCTTACCGGCGTGGTGGCCGAACGTGGTCGGAGGATGTGTTTGCGTCCCTTGGCGATGGTAGCCCACACCTGTCGGATCTAGAAATAAGCGATACGTCCGAGCTGGAACTTACAAAAGTGGTCGAACGACTGAGGCAGATGCCTCTGCGCCGCCTGAGCCTGCCTGGCGTTTGGGTAACTGACAAAGTTGGGTGGAAAGAGTTTGCCGAAGCGTTGCCAAACCTAGAGGAGCTGGAGCTCGGGCTAGGGTTGGGATCTCAGTGGCTGAGGGTCTTTGCGACCACGCTGCCGAACCTTGGGCGATTCGGTAGACCAAAAGGCGGCCAGGCTGTTGAACGCGAAGCTTGACACACTTCGGTTGGAGCAGGTCTAAAACGCCAGATGTACGCTACTCTTACTTATATGCGACTCCGATAAACCCCGGTCGGTCGGGATTTATGTTAAGATTTCATTTAATAGAATTATGGGTATAATATTGATGCATTGTCACATTGGTATATAGTGAATGTACCCAAAGATGGGTGATTAGTATAAGAATGTATGGATGTCCTCAAGGTAATCGCGGGCCAGGTATGGGTGGTTAAGTGTCTTCAAAGCTTTCGGTAAACTAAGGTGGCTCGATTCCAGCATTTAAGGGGCGCTATATGCTTCGTCGTAGCGTGGGGAAAGAGAAGAGAAGCCTATAATGCATGGATGCCGGGAGCAGGTGCGGGCCAGTGTACCCTCTGGCGCGACCTTCTTCCAACTACGACGTCCCGGCTAAAATACATTGGGTTAGTTTGTGTATAGGGGGATACTAGTGAAAGAGTAGGGTAGCTTGCGTAGTATCATGCCCTGTGTTACAACCGACTGCCGAACTGCCGCTGACCAAAAATCGCTCAAGAGTTCACTTTTACGAATAAACGAGCAGATTGGCTGGAGCTTTTTAGCTTGTCAAGCCCAGGTGGAGGTCGCAACCGGTATCCAACTATATGCAGTATTTTAACATACCACGGCTGTCTAATATTTGGTTTCGGCAGGGTAGAGACAATGCTTAGTCGTTCGAACCCATGCTCAGGTGTTATGTTGAGGCCGCCATTGGACGAATTCTATTTGATACTACCACCTAGATACGGAGAGTGCCACATTTAGCCGACATATAGCGATTGAGTCGAGGGCGGTACACGAGAACAGTTAGGAATGGCATACATACAATTATTAGAACACAGAGACGCAGAAGGATCCGACTTCCCGACAGTGTTCTACAGTCAACCCTAAGCAGATAGCACCGACAAAACCGGAGAATTTGCAACATACTAAGCGGGAGGTCCTAGTTAGTAGCACTGCGACCAATGTCCTTCGAGTATCTCATTGCTAAAATTGAGCCGTACTGAACCATGTGGAGATATCAAGACAGGTCTCTCGGGACTGGTGAGCACATGTCGAATATCGGCCGGAACCCAGATAAGGAGCTTACGGCCTCCTAATACCACCCACCCACCTTCATTTACAACCCAAGAGCCAGACAGATCGTTAGTGTTGTGAGTGGAGTTCTCAGCTTCGTGAGGGAGGTCGTCAAGACCAGAGTGGGATGATGTGCGGACGTCCGAGGGGTTTGCAAGTTGAACCCCGTCATCCACAGAATTGGTTGGGGCAGATCCTATCTGGCACGCGGAAACGTCCCACACCTGTATCGTACAATCGGCAGATCCAGAGACAATCTTCGTGCCGTCTCGTGAGTATGCAATCGAGCGGACAGCAGCAGTGTGACCGTAAGGTAGTTGTCTCAATTGCTGGCCGGGGCTTGCATCCCAAATGCGTATAGTCTTGTCATTGGAACCAGAGGTAATGCGTGCACCGTCGGGTGAATATGCCACCGAACTGACTGCGCCAGTGTGACCCTCGAGTGGTTCTCGTGCCTGTTGGCCGCTATGTGCGTCCCATATGCGGATCGTCCGGACTTCTGAGCCAGATACAATGTATGCGCTGTCCAGTGAGTAGGCAATTGAATAAACCTTGCTAGAGCGACCGACGAGTAGCTCTCTTGTTGGCTGACCAGTGTGTGCGTCCCAGATTTGAATAGTGCGATCTTCCGTACCAGCCATAATATATGCTCCGTCTGGTGAGTATGCAACCGAGCGGACCCATAATAGACCTTCAAACGGCTGCGCTCTTTGTTGGCCGGTATGTGCATCCCAAGTTGTCGCCACAGCCGGCGGTAATATGGGAGCCACCAGGAGAAAACACTACACAGTACACTTTCGCTCTTGGAGTCGAGTTTAACCGGTCCGACAAACTTCCGCGTGGTCATCGGTGCGCCTGTCACGCTCGTCAGACATGGGAGTCGTGGTGAATAGTGTTTTGATACAGGTCGATCCCTTGGCCAAAATGGCAGTCCCGACAAGTATATATGAGGGGTGCTCCGTACTAAAGGACTTGTGGATACGAGAGTGAGGAATTGACGTGCATCCCAGATCAGGGCTTGCAGCTCTTTGGAGCATTTGGCCCGCTACTTTCACGTCAGCGTCGCCCTCTCTCGCGCATGTAATGTTTGCCTACCCGAGTCCACGTCTGTGCGTTGTATATCGTTCTACCACCCTCCGACATACACTTCTCGAGGTTCAGGATCTCCAACCAGAGTAGCAGCCACAGGGATAAAAAATGCTCCAGGCGATCAAGTGGGGCCCGCGCCGGAGCTGCAAGGCATAAATGTGACCCCCAGTACCGGCATGCATAATATAGCGCCCCCGAGATTTTGCGTTTGATTGTTTTCCCTAAACCAGGAACGTCCTCATCGAATAAATACGATGACTCGAGGCCGCAGATGTTGAATGGCGGGCTCGGTGTCTCGATTTGTTGGAAACAAAGATGTGCCATACGAGCATTGTGCTGGCGTGTGTCGCAGTAGAACCTCTCTGAGCGAGCCCTATCGTGTATGTAGTTCGGGAATGACTCGCGGAGTGTCGTCATGGTTTCGGTGTCCTCAGATACCTGCAGCACCGAAAAAAATAGTCGTAGGGCTGCGCGTAGTACGGGCGCCTCGCTATCCAGACCTAACAAGCCAGCGACCACCTTTACGGTAAGCGGTTGTTGCGCGCCGACAACCATGCGCAACAGTAGCTCCATTTGAGCTAGGTCAGAATTTCCAGTAGTCGCCTCTTGAAATGCTGCGCTGAGTATTGTCGTGTACACTGCATCCAGTTCGCGACTAGCGCTTGCTGATACGGCCGTCGCATCCAGGGTCTCCTTGAGCCGATTCGAACTATTAGAGAAGTTGTCGTTATCGATGTACCGCACGACGGTAGCGGCACATATAAAGAGTACGCCAGACCGCCGAACCAGGATGTCAAAATGCGCTTGAGACAGGTTGATATGTCGCAGTTCGAGCTTCAGGTACGTCCTGATGTCCTCCTCGACCGTCGATCGTTCCAGCTCGTGCAGTCGCAGTTCGGTACGCACACCCTCGCTTTGTCGACTCTGCATCCGATGTATTATCTTGGCGTCAGGGCGGCTCGTCACAAAGAACTTGATAGGCAGGCCGCGTGTGTTTGATAGCATGATATCCACTAACCGGCCGACGCCGTCCTTGTCCTCACATTCGTCCAGAGCGTTGATTACCACCACCCTGTCGGCCGGAAAATCGTCGCTGACCTCCCGAAGCGGAATCGCAATCAATTCCTCAAACTGGCCGGGGAGCAACTGGTTGCATGCCTCCGGGTTCCTCTCCAACACATTGGATAGAGCCCGTCGGAAGGGCAGAGAGAAGAGCGAAAGTTGAGATGCGATGCTTGGCACGATCATATCCACGTCGCGGCAGGCCGGCAGCTGACGAGTGCAAAAGAAGCTTGCAGCCAATCGCCGGGATCGCTCGAGCTCCCAATATCACATCGGTTATTGGTGAGATACGCATAAAAGATACATTTAGTAGAGATGACCTGACTTCAGATCAACCAGTTTGGAAGCGGACGGGGAGGCATGTAAGGATGGAAACTGAGAAGCGATAAAGACCCAACAAAATCATTGAACCGGACGGGCAGTCTTTCTCCATTCTTCCAGGTTGGATCTGCACATACGATTCACTTAGTTCAGTTCCGGACTCAAAACTGCTCACTCACTTCATGTCTCCCCCTCGCCAAAGAACATCTTCGCTACCATCATCGCGAGGGGTAGTGAACCGACGGATCGTGTTGTCATAAGTCCAGAGCTCAGCCGGATACTGGTACGATTTCTCCATCCAGAGTTTCAGTTCGTCAGGTATCGATTCGAGAGTAACGTTGTCGTGTCCAAGAACGAACGCGTAGCCTCGCTCACCATTCCTTTGCGCGGACATAACGCGCATCGGACCAAAGGATTCAAGTCGATAGAAACATTCGTAAGCCATGCGAGTACTAGCAACTTCCTTGTGTGCGAATGGAAAGTTGCCACGAGCGGCAATTTCCCTTAGGTTCTCGTGCGACGCGAAGTAACCCCAGAAGTGACTCGTTGACATGTTGGAGTGGTGGTGAATAAACAGATGAACTGGGTCACGTGCCAGGCGCCACCGCCCCGGAGAGAAAAGAGCGGATCATACGGTGCGGTCCAGGCCTCCCGTGCCCCGCAGTCACTAGCCGTATTATTCACAGACGGGTCCAAGCGTATCAAAAAGGGTTGCCGGAAAGTCGGCGGTGATATGAGAGCCATCAGGGGAAAACACTACACAGTACACTTCGCACTTGGCATCGAGTTCAACCAGTCCGACAGACTTCCGCGTAGTCATCGGTGCGCCTGTCACGCTTGTCAGACATGGGAGCCGTGGTGAATAGTGTCGACTCTTCGCCTCCCGAACCCGCATTCATCTTTACAGGATATTTCCTCGCTTCCAGACTCAACATTACATTCGCTGTCGGTGAAATATGCATAAGAGATACATTTAGTAGAGATGACCTGACTTCAGAACAACCAGTTTGGAAACGGACAGGAGGCGGGTCAGGATGGAAACAGAGAAGCGACAAACACCCAACAAAATCATCGAACCGGACGGGCAGTCTTTCTCCATTCTTCCAGGTTAGATCTGCACATACGATTCACTTAGTTCAGTTCCGGACTCAAAACTGCTCACTCACTTCATGTCTCCCCCTCGCCAAAGAACATCTTCGCTACCATCATCGC
>WSTK01000121.1:0-36321 GCA_019616945.1 Ceratobasidium sp. 414 | reverse complement strand
GTTCAGTTCCGGACTCAAAACTGCTCACTCACTTCATGTCTCCCCCTCGCCAAAGAACATCTTCGCTACCATCATCGCAAGGGGCAGTGAACCGACAGATCGTTTCGTCATAAGTCCAGAGCTCAGCCGGATACTGGTACGATTTCTCCATCCAGAGTTTCAGTTCGTCGGGTATCGATTCGAGAGTAGCGTTGTCGTGTCCAAGAACGAATGCGTAGCCTTGCTCGCCGTTCCTTTGCGCGGACATAACGCGCATCGGACCGAAGCATTCAAGTCGATAGAAGAATTCGTAAGCCATGCGAGTACTAGCAACTTCCTTGTGTGCAAATGGAAAATTTCCACGAACTGCAATTTCCCTCAGATTCTCGTGCGACGCGAAGTAGCCCCAGAAGTGACTCGTTGACATGTTGGAGTGGTGGTGAACAAACACATGAACCGGGTCACGTGCGCGCCTAAAAGCCTTGTGGCTTTGCCGCTGATTTTCAAATAACCCCCAGTACAAATTGCGCCAGCGTTCGCCATCTGTGCTCAGTCTTGCATCAAACTACGACCGAGGACTGGTATGATATGTTGTCCCTGCCGAGTATTTATGAATGCTGAATTTTCTTGCCTTCGATACTATTAGAGACCATGGCCAGTGCCTTGGTGGCTGCAGAGTACGCGACACATTTCAGGAGCAATCGCCGTAATATCGAGTACCCCTGGTACATCTCATGGATCCGACTTTTGACTCAGGGACTAGACCAGGTCGACCCAGATTTTTACACTGCCGGTCAACATGCTCTCACTTCATGGGGTAGAACTCGAGAGCAAATACCTCCCCTAGAGGTCAGCCGCCAAACTAACGAGGACCAGTTGGATGAAGCAACGGACGACGAACTATCGGACGATGAGCTGGTTCCTTTAAGAATTCCACCAATGGATTCGAGCTACAAGGGCAGGCGGGCGGTGCAAAACTTGTCTCATACCATGGAGCTACGCACTCAAACCCAGGAAGGATCTTCTGATGATCCATTCGCTGCACCTACCCGCTCCGAACCACCTAAAACTCCAGACCAGAAAAAAAACAAGACGCTAGCGATATCTACGTTTCCATCCAGCGCTCAAACCTACACTTTCAAGAAGAGTTGTGACTCGTTTTTCCTACTAGATTTTGCCGTCATCAAAATTCTTGGCCCTCAGGGTCCCGCTAAGAAGATCTTTGGAATCGACGTTTATTATCATGATACCTATATCCCCATTGTTATCGAAAACAAGCCGTGTCCTACTCGACAACCTCCTCCACCTGGTCTGGATTTCAAGTTCCAGGAGCGATTGTCTGCCAAACTCTCGCAAGGCTACGAAGACCTTAATAAAAAGCTACCAGCTGCTTTTCTATGCCATCGCCTGCAGAAGTCCATCATCGGTATATCCGCCGTTGGACGCTGGTGGTCATTCACAGTAGTTTTGCAGGCCGACAGGCAGTCAACCTGGTCGAGGGCTTTTTGTCATGGACTTCCCAACCACGACAACCTCTTGCGCAATTTATTCCAGGCAGCGCTTCAGGAACCTAGCGATCCTTTTCAGTACCAAGACGGATTGATACAACGTCAACTAACCGAGTGGGCGCGTACGGCCTATGATAAGACTGACGCACTGGCCACGGACACACACCCATGATCAGTTGTGTTTTATACGATCCCGCTAGTCACTGAATCTATCGAACTTGGTTATATGCGTTTGAAATTGTAGCCGTGTGCGAGCCTCGTTACGAATTGCGAGGCCCTTCCCTGGCTGAAGAATGATTGAGATTTACAAGGTATTATGCGACGCAACTCTAATCGGGCTGGGGCACCCTGGATAATCGCCGGGAGGGCTTTTGGTGCCGATGCAGATGGTGGGTGGGGAAAGTGAGTAGAAAGACTGCTCCACTCGCGCTACACTTGCCAAGCTCGCCTCGCGACAGCACCCAATCTAGCTGCGACCCATTGAACCTATGACCCAGGGATTCCCTCTATCATATCAAGCTAGTGTCCCGCTACCCGAGAGCAGGAGAGAACACACAAATCTATCCGTCGAGGTAATAACACAGACTTGCCTGGGGGACCTAGACAAGCATATCCCAAGGCTGTACAGCGGCTGACCAGCTTACGTTTGCGGCCCTATTCAGCAGCACTCTAGTTCCGACTGGGAAACCTGGGCGAGCGTTGTCGAATGTCGATGTCGTCTAGTGCCGACCAGCCTACTCCAGTGTTGTTATGAACAGCCTTAAGCGCCGAATATGACCCCCAATACTTCAACGTGTGCTTAGTATATTGTTCAGTGCCGCTAGTGGACACTCATAATCATCTATTCTGAGGCGAATTGCGAAGATAGGAGGTCTCCAGCTGCAGCCGTTGCGGCGAACTTGGCGCTTAAGGCCATTCATAACGCACATCTGCTGGTTTGATCCAACTCGCTCGCAGGTTGAGCTCATGATGAAAGCTGCAACTGGTATCCACCCTCGTGTAGTATTTTACACACAGTACCATCATAATTGTCTCTGCCCGTTCGGCCGGTTGCACTGCTAAGCGCTCGGCTCTTCGCCGGCTATCAGGGGCTGTGCCACAATTCAATTGTTGTATATCTTCCAGCTTGTTCCACCACCATGAGCGCTGTTCTGGCAAAAGAGGGTGCCAATGCGCAAGAAATGGAAGATATGGGTCCACCGCTGTTTCGCCCGAGCTGTACGAATTGCGACTTTTGTTCCGGACTTCGTGATATGGACACCACTGGCGAGGAAGACAAGCGAGGCGAGCCAGCGCACATTACAACGAGTGCCACTGGTGAGTTTACCGTTTATCACGCGTACTCTTAAATACTAACCGCCAGCGTGCGGAAATCTAGGTTTATTCCAGTCGTTGTCCTTCCTCGACCGTTATTTGGCGGTGTTCATTCTGTTGGCCATGGTTTCTGGTGTTCTTATCGGAGTATATAAGGTTGGGCGCTATATAAAAAAATAGGCAGAGACTTTGGCTTATTGTTTCGGGTCACACAGGAAGAGGGTGTCCAACGCGCGTTCGCAGGTGCCTCTTGGCAGGGCACATCGATTCGTACGCCTCTTTAATTCGCCCAAAGTCTTCGCTGATCCGCTGCTTCACCTTTAGCTATCCTGATAGGTTTACTTATCATGATGTGGCCCGTGCTTACTAAAGTACAATACGAACGACTCCCCACCATTTTCACTCGACGCGACATCTGGGTTCATATTGGCATATCTTTGATTCTTAACTGGATCGTTGCACCTTTGATCATGCTTGGGCTTGCTTGGGCGACACTGCCAGAGGCTGGCATGGAGCGCGAGAGAAAAGGCGTTATCTTGGTTGGCATTGCAAGATGCATAGGTATAGTTCGGTCTCCTTAAGAAAAGTGGCAGAGAATGACCCGAAAACAAGCCATGGTGTTGATATGGAATGGCCTTGCTTGTGGCGACCTTGAATACTGTGCCATTTTGGTTTGCGTTAACTCGATCCTACAGGTATGTGCCCCATGATTTGGTTTGTTCTTGCACACTGATGTTTGGCCTAGGTAGTGCTTTTTTCCCCATATGCACTTCTGTTCCTTGACGTCCTCGGAGGGGGAACCAGTGCGTCGTTGCACCTAGATTATTCCCACACTGCCGCCAGTGTCGGTGTAGTAAGTTCATTCAATAAAACCATATGTCAACCTGACCTGAACGTCCTTCAGTTCCTAGGCATTCCGCTCGCGGCGGGTGTTGTTACTCGTTTTGTAATGAAACGGTTACTTTCACGTTCAAGCTTCGACAAGTTCCTGAAATTGTTCGGACCATTTGCGCTACTGGGCCTTCTGTAAGCCTTCCTCCAATGGATGCTGGCTGCTCTACATCTGATTCTTAATGCAGATACACCATTATTGTTTTGTTTGCGTTCCAGGTATATCCCTTGTTTGATGCCTCGTATTATTAACCTATCACCTCTTTCAGGGGCATCGTATTGTTCACAATATAGGCTCTGTCTTTCGCATTTTTGTCCCATTGATCCTGGTGGGTACCTAAATACTTTGCTCGAGATTAATGCCTCATTCCTTATCAAACCCTTCCCTCCCGGTAGTATTTTGTAATTGTTTGGTCCGCAACGTTCTTTGGACTGTACTTCCTCAACCGAAGGCGTATAGGACCCAGCCTCGGGGGGTACGAAAAGGCGGTGGTTCAGGCTTTCGTAAGTTTTACGCCTCGATCTTTTACGACAGAACACAAACATACTCGACCCATAGACTACTGGCTCGAACAATTTCGAGCTCGCCATTGCGGTCGCAATCGCTAGTTTTGGCACGGATTCGCCCGAAGCGCTGGCTGCTACGTATGTTTGAATTTTACAACTTCACCACCCTTGCAGTACTAATGGCGCATTCCTGAAGAATTGGACCGCTGGTAGAGGCAAGTATTGCCCTGCACAAAACCTTATCCGTTCACTGATATACAATGTATGTTTTAGGTGCCGGTTTTGCTTGCTCTGACGTATGTTGCACTCTGGTTACGTGGGAGATTGGAGTGGGAACGCAAGGGTCCTGGAGCCATTGCTCTTGCGTGAGGCTGTCCCCCTCCATTGAGCTAGCGGGGTGTTGAGCCTTTCTGGGTGGTTTCACCAGTGGGTAATCGATAACCTTGAAAATGGTCACTTGCGCACGTGTACCAGCCAATATAACAAACCGGGTTGTTTACATCGTACATTGTTTGTTTGAGTATACTGTCCTCCTCGACTCAGCGTCTATAACATAGAGTTCCTCTGTGATTACGTACCCTGAGCGAAACGCTACAATACCTTGGGATAGAATGTGCCCAACGATATTAGTGAGCGGTCGAAAGATTCTGTGCGCTAAACCTTTATGCCGGAAACAGTGACCTCGAGCGGCCCACCTGTCTTCATTTGCGAAGGCGCGCGAGAGGACAGGTGCAACACGATAATGCAAGGTCGCGTCAAGCGGTCAATTGGAGGCGGCTCTCGAGTTACCCGCTAGCCTTCGCCATGCTTCGACTCGTCGCTTGGCAGAAAGTAGCTATCAGTGTTGAGCCATAAATGTGCGTATATGCGCCAAGCCAAGAATGTTATCCGCCGACCAGAGCTTAAGCACATACATCGTTAGATTAGTAACCAGCCGGCATGCAGAAAGTTCCACTAGGCAGCCCGCTGACGCCAGCGGTTACAGACTCTGTCTCATCCGTCGTAGTAGCTAAAACCAACTGTGACAGAGAACCTGGGGTGTGAGAATGTAACACTCTGCGATAAATCTGCTCTGTCGACTCTTCGTTCAGCTTGGCGACGTACTACCCTGGGCTCGTCGACTGACTCTCGAACTGCCGGAGACGGAGAAAGGGGGTCTTAAGAGGTGCGGGGCGATTCCCCTGGTGCCCCTGGTACGGCTAAGTCATGCTGCGCTCAGCTATGCGAAGGGCTCTTATGACCGGCCACCAGCCAAAATCAACCATTATAATTAATTCCATGTGTATGCAAGCGGAAGATTTAGGCTTTTGGCAAAGGATCGTTGAATGCTCAAGAGACGGAGGTAAGTGGGTTCGAATTGCGCTCTAAGCTGCATAATGGTACGTGGAATAACCCTACTGCTGTCCTATAGTATGCCAATTAATCAGAATGCACAGAGGCGGCTCAATTGCGCCTCCAGCCAATATCAGGTACCACTCGAGAGCTGGAGGATGGTTGTCATGCTCAGCGTACGCGACTGGACAGAACAGTATACTCGCCACAGAGCAATGTCGGGACGGAAATGAGACATCAGCAACTATAAAGTAGCTGTTCCAAGCAGCGTGATACGGGGAGTCGCGTATAAATGTGTCGTCGTAATAGACCCAAGCACTTAGGTGCACCAGCGGGTGCACTGACACAACTCGAACGACTCGCCTGCAAACGTTCCTATGCCGGGGGCCGCGACATACACATACTTCTCATCATCTATTTATTACGAACCGGAAAAACAACCGAGTACCGATTTGGACGTTGCCGTTTTTATCAACCAAGCCGATGTCCCCACCAAGACCAAGAACAGCCTTTGCGATGAGCTGGCCACCAGGAAAAGTCATGTTTCCTCTGGAAGATTAATTGGCTGCCTTGTACCTCATATCGAATCTAAATGGCATACCCTAAGGGGCTAACTCCGATACGAGGACCCAACGGTCCCTCAATTTGCCTAACCCGGTTCACTTTCGCTGCCCAAGAGCACAGGCACTTGTACCCTGGCAAGTGTACGGCTCCGAAAGCCGACGTGCAGGGAGCGGTGGTGGCAAAAAAACAGCGCCGAGACCACGCCTTGAGGATATAGCGTATTCTGAGTTTGGCTGAGGGGGTTATATGAGGAGACTTGACTAGTAAGCGTGAGCTTGGAAAGTGGACGATGTCTGATGATTAGGTTTGGGCCTAGTTTTAGAGTGTACATGTATGAGGTGATTTGTTACCCATAGAACAAGCCCGTCAACCTTGTCAGCATCTGGTCAGGCCTTCTAGCATACGATACCCCCAGGCGATAAAGACCAAACGAAATCATCAAACCAGACGGGCAGTCTTTCTCCACTTTTCCAGGTTGGATCTGCACATACGATTCACTTAGTTTAGTTCCGGACTCAAAACTGCTCACTCACTGCATATCTCCCCCTCGCCAAAGAACCTCTTCGCTACCATCATCGCAAGGGGTAGTGAACCGACGGATCGTTTCGTCATAAGTCCAGAGCTCAGCCGGATAGTCGTACGATTTCTCCATCCAGAGTTTCAGTTCGTCAGGTATCGATTCGGGAGAAGCGTTGTCGTGTCCAAGAACGAATGCGTAGCCTCGCTCGCCGTTCCTTTCCGCGGACATAACGCGCATCGGACCAAAGGATTCAAGTCGATAGAAGTATTCGTAAGCCATGCGAGTACTAGCAACTTCCTTGTGTGCGAATGGAAAATTGCCACGAGCTGCAATTTCCCTTAGGTTCTCGTGCGACGCGAAGTAGCCCCAGAAGTGACTCGTTGACATGTTGGAGTGGTGGTGAACAAAGTTCAAACACATGAACTGGGTCACGTGCGCGCCTAAAAGCCTCAGTACTCGTACTACTACATATAGGTAAACTTGGTGGCCGCGGTTGGTGTGAGGATCGTGTGTAATGCAGATCTGCAGGTCCCTGCGCCACGCCTTGCCCATGGATGTGAATGAGTCAATTCGGAGTTGTGATCGGTGGGCCCGCTGCATGGGTGGTCCAAGCAATGAGTGCCAGCATCGTAAGATCTCCGGAACTCGGCAAAGTACGAGTGCCCAAGTTACGGAGACTATGGCTATGCAGCGTCTAGACTCGGCAGACAGGATGGAGAAATGAGCGACATCCGCCCCACTATTCACATTTGTAGCCTCAGATACCAGTCCAGTATGGATGACGTCGGTTGCGGATATGTTCGAGCCAAGACATGAGCGAATGGTTGGGGCAGAGTCCACACAAGAGATCAAAGCGGCAGGTCCTCGATTTGAGGCGTCGTATGTCGATTTGGGTGATAAATGGAGAGAATACGATTGTTAAACAACGTGTGCGACGTGGGCTAGCTTCGAAACAGTGAACTGATATTTCCGAGGTGGCGTCCTACTTGACCGGGTTTCCCGTATTGAACCCTGCTTAGAGAGTGTGCCGTGCACAACATCTTGGGCAAACGGCAGTTGGGGAGCCTCGAATACTGCTGGCGTAGCGGGCTGATCATATGACTGAAATTTATGATTGGCCATCATTAACTATCATAATCCCTTCCTCAGATTTGAAGCTAGTCTTGATTTAGTACTGTCTCGTTGGGGTAAGCTCCAAGTACATTCACTTACGTTTTCTTAAATAATTTCAATTTCTAACGATTTCAGCCAGTGGCCCTGCAAGAACCAACCACACAGATTCCGGGCTGACCAGTCCTACCAATACAAAACTTATGTCATGTGTTTCCAGAGCCTAGGGTATGAATAGAACAGGCTTGCTTGCACATGCAAGACGAGGTGGGAAGCAAAGCACAAAAATATTGTACAGGAATTAAAGTGGAATAGTGTCCCGTGCTTCTGATGTTCGACACGGTGTTTATAACTTTGTCCCCACACGGATAAGCTTGGGATACGATGTATTAGCTTACTGCATTTCAGGAGGTACTTACGCTAATATTGCCATTTTTGGCGGGTGAGTGCGTGATGACATCATCGCCACCGCATTCCAATCACATGTCTCAGCCGCCACCGGCCGCTCAAGCAGCCTCGAGGACACAAGCTGTTTATGCATAGAATAAGGTGCGAGGCTCTCGTCACTCAAACACAACACCAAGACCACGAGGCCTCGGCGTGTCTATGCACGAGGCTGCGGTGGAATTATTCGTGGCTCGATCTTTTCCCCTCGACTTGACGCACGATGGTTATGTTCCGAAACTTCTTGGTTGCTGCTTTCACTTCAGTCGCAGGTGTGCGCGCCCGTATGTTCACAGTCTATAATGCTTGCTCATTCACTGTCTGGCCCGGAGTGTACACCGACCCGTCCAAGGGAAGTGCGGTCCCGCTCGTCGATGGAGGATGGCAGGCACCGTCATATAGTTCGAGGACCTTTTACGTTCCTGGTATGCCTAGATCATTTACGTAGTAATTTGATGGAGACCATTGACGACAGTGCGTGGTGAAACTAGATAATTGGGCAGCTGGCCGAATCTGGGGTCGCCGCTCGTGCGATTTTACAGCTCTGGGCGGGCCGGGGGGTTGTCTGACTGGAAGTAAGCAGCGAGCAGTGGCGAAATACACAAAATTATAACTGGTGTCACCAAAGATTGCGAGGGCATGTTTAACTGCACGCAGCCCGGAACTCCGCCCGCGACGTTGGCGGAGTTTACACTATCACCCACCGATAGTGCGTTCGATTACTATGATGGTGAGTGGTGCAGATTTGGGCTGTTGATCCGAATTTAACGGAGATTTCGGAGTATCGCTTGTGGATGGATTCAACCTTCCTGTTAAAATCCAGCCCACCGGAGGGTGTCCCGTAGCCGATTGTCCTGTCGACCTTGCAGCGCAATGTGAGTTCTGCGAGCGGTAAAAGTCAACAAATAGATGCTTAGCTTATTGGCTCAGGCCCTGATCAGCTCCAAGGGCCCAGCCAGCCAGATGTCGGGGTGGTGGTTGGGTGCAGGAGTCCATGCCAAGCAAACGTGGATGGTAATCAGGCAAACTCACCGAACTGCTGCAGGTGCGGGATGAAATAGACGATATGAGAACCGAGTAAGCTAATTTTGGAGGCAGCGGTTCGTTTTCCACCCCGGAGACTTGTCCTTCGAGTGGTGTTGCATATTACAGCTATTTCAGTAAGCATCTTCTGCACGCTATATTGCCAAATACCTGACAAGATATGAATCGGTAGAGGGCAACTGCCCCAATTCGTGGGTATACGCCTTTGACGAAGGAAGCGGCACGGCTTTGTGGACCTGTGCCGGTTGGAACAAAGCCAACTGTGGGTAAAATTCATTGGTCAGCTCGGCACGCTAACGCCACTGTGCCTAGATACGATAACCTTTTGTCCGTGATGATCCGCAATAAATAGTACCGGTAAGTTCAGGCTCGGATATGCAAGGTTTGGGCGGTGTTTTTGTATGTGTGAACGCCTACGGTATCTACGCTGGTGGCCCTCTAGGGGGAGAGGGGGCTTCTCCCTGTAGAAAGTGTCAGTAAAATACGATGAAACGGCAATGAACAATGTAACTCAGATTTGCATGGGCTTCCCACTGCATCTTGCTGGGGGGATTCCGAGCCCCCTAGAGTGGCCAAAAGTCCCTGAGCACGCGACAATAATCCTTGGCAGCCAGGTAATCACATAGATCGGTAGAATCTATGTGCATAAAACACCCCTAGCAGACGAGCCGATTATATGCGTGGTGGCGTCGTCGCTTCGCACCCCCCATTACATTTCTCAGCCACCACCAGGACCAGCACGGCACGCTACACCCATTCAAGCAGCCTCGAGGACACAAGTCGTGTGTGTCTACAATAGCATATGACACGCCTCTCGTCACTCAAACGCAAGACCAAGGCCACGAGGCCTCGCCGTGCGCTTATATGCGAGACTGTGGAGCTATTCATCACAGACTTCTTCCCCTCCCGACTCGACTCGCACGATGGTTATGTCCCGAAACGTCTTGCTTTTTGCTTTCATTTGGGTCGTGGATGTGTGTGCTCGCACGTTTACGGTCTATAATGCCTGTCCGTTTACTATTTGGCCTGGGGTGTATACCGACCCGTCCAAGGGAAGCGCGGTTCCGCTCGTCGAGGGTGGGTGGGAGGCACCGTCGTTTAGTTCGAAGACGTTCTATGTCCCTGGTGCGTCTCTTAATCATGCCATGAAAATATAGCAGAAATTCAGGCCAGGCAATAGATAACTGGGCAGCTGGCCGGATCTGGGGCCGACGCGGATGCGACTTTTCGACTGTTCAAGGGCCAACTAGTTGTTTGACTGGAGGTGAGCTGCGGATAATAACCTATGATCAAGTTTGTTGAGGTTTGGTATTAGGTTGCGAAGGCGGTTTGAATTGCACGCAACCTGGCGTCCCACCTTCGACTTTGGCAGAGTGGACATTGTCCCCTACGAATGATAGGCTGGATTACTATGATGGTGAGTACAATCTGATTCGGGTGCGATGGTAATTTTGAGCTGGGTTTCGTAGTTTCGCTTGTGGACGGCGCAGATCTCCCGATGCGGATCAGTAACAACAAGGGATGTCCAGTGGCCGAGTGCCCGGTCGACCTTGCGGGTAGATGTAAGTCGCCAAGAGTAACGAAGATGCAGGAAAAACAAACGTTTGACTTTGAATGACCTAGGCCCCGATCAGCTCAAGGGCGCCACTGATCCTAATGGATCGGTGGTCGCATGCAAGACGTCGTGCCAGGCGAATTTGGATGGGAACCAAGCCAATTCGACAAATTGCTGCAGGTATGAACGGAAGCAATTTTGTGACGTAACATGCGCTTAAAGTTTGAGCAGCGGCGCGTTTTCGACCCCGGAGACCTGTCCTTCGAACAAGGTCGCGTATTATGATTTTTTCAGTAAGCTGTTTCGAACACCGTATTACCATATACTAAGACACGGACCTACAGAGGGTAATTGCCCAAACACATATGCGTATGCGTTCGACGAGGGAAGCGGTACCGCCTTGTTCACCTGTGCTGGTTCGAACCAAGCTGATTGTGAGTAAACCAATTGAGGGGGCGGGTAGCACATTAACACGACTTGTCTAGATACATTAACTTTTTGTCCGTGATGACCTCATATTGATTTATGTACATTTTGTATCTGTACGAATAGAACCTCTTGGCCATGAGGGCAACCACGCACTAGAATCCCGACCCCACGCGGGTGCCTGGCGCATGCGCGGGATTTCGGCAGCGCCAAGTGTGGAACATGACATAAGCAGCCCGTTCTGGCACAATGATCTCATAAACGCCAAATTCAGGCAGAAGACGACCCTGAAATTCGGCAGAAATCCCGGCTAGTCTTGGCGGGCAGAGGCTTTATATTTGGGTCATGCGGGCGTTGCGCTCTTCTGCAACACGATTCTTTTCCCTGTTTTCCTCGACGTTCGTTACAACCCACCACTCATTTGCCATGTTCGTCAAGGTGCTCGCTGTGTCTGCGTTGGCCACGGGTGAGTAGACGTCGTCGAGAGCGGGAGTGGGTTGGGCTGACAGGGGACGTCGTAGTTGCATTTGCAGCCGAGTGCACCCGCACGTACACCGTCCAGCCGGGAGACTGGTGCGATACCATCAGCCAGGCTCACAATGTTTCGACGTTCGTGCCGACTTTCAGGACTCTTGAATTCGAAAGCTAACAACCTGAACAGCTACCAACTCTCCACCGTCAACGCGGACAAGATCGACGACGCCTGCACCAACCTCGAGATCGGCCAGGTCCTCTGCCTTGGCACCAAGGGCGAGGACTGCACTATCACTCGCACGGTCGGTATGTCGCACTCCCCTCCCGCTTCTCGACCATAATTAAACTTGCGGCCGTAGCTGCCGGCGACACCTGCGACAAGGTCATGATGGGCGCTGCAATTAACGATACCGTTCTCTACCACAACAACCCACAAATCGACGAATACTGCAGCAACATATACATCGGTTAGTCCTTGCCCCGCTTCCTCTGTTAGTCCTGAAGCTTACCCATTCTTCCGTTTTTCCAGGCGAAGTCCTTTGTGTAGCCAACGCGTTTATTTCCCCCAGCGGAGTCCCTGGCCGCCATGTCGCTTCTGCTGGAGGCGCCGCCGCTGGGCCGCCTGCACCCGTGCCGTACGCCGCCGCCAAGCCCCAGCCCTCATCTCCCGACGATGATGACTCGCACTTGCCCGAGTGCGAAGACCCCAATGATGCTGGGTACTGAGCGTTGCGCAGGTGGTTGACGAGGGTCTGGACCGGATATATATCCTGCTTATCGGTCTTTTGGAGTTTACATATTAACCCTTCTTTTTCCATGATGTTTGTGTTTGGAGCGGAATTTTGGATATATTATCTTTATCGGAGTCGGGTCATGCTTAGGTTGGTTTGATTAGCTTCAACCCTGGATACCGTGCCTTGTCCCATCATAGACGGGATTAAGCCTCGAACTGCTGCTGAATGCTGACCCTGGGGGGGTAAAGGAAAATAGGGGCAGTCCGTTTATTGGATTGTCGCTATGCAGGCTGAAGTTGTGTTACGGTCACGTGGAATATGCACACCAAAAAAAAAAAAAAAAAAAAGTTACGATCACGTGAGCATGCTGATGACACACCAAATTATCTCGAAGATAAACAGTGCATCAGCGTGGCTATGACCGACCCCCTGGACCTATTCTGGGGGTTTCCGCGCTCCCTATCCGATGTCTCTTACATAGTGCGCAATCAAAGCTAAAAACCGAGGACCATCAAAAATGCAACCATATAACGGGATAACTGGTCACCTTGCCCAACCCAAATATATGCATGTTCAGCTTTTCAAGTTCAAGCTGATTGTCGGGGTTGCTGGATCATTTTGGAACCACTTGACGCCCTGGATATTCGGCCACAAGGCTAGAAAGTATCTAAGCGTCTAGGTTCGCCGCGAAAATCAACTAAACCAAGTACGTTCTAGTGCGTTTACCTTGCCAAACTCCTAAGGTCATCACCGCGTGGCAGCATAAAATGCTCCGAGACCAGTTCGACCATATGGAGCGTCATGGAGCTGGGACGTACTTGTTCGACAGGGGGTAAATGCCAATGACGCCCCCTCCTCAAGGATACCACCAATCGCTCGGGTTTTGGCAGCGTCGCAAAACGTGCCAGGTCGGGTAACTCACCAGAATATTCAGGAATGACCAGTTCCACCACCTCTGGCCAGTACGTTTGCAGATCCCCGAATACCCGCCCGCCCCGTCGATGCACCAACAAACTGGCGGATCGAGACCCGCTTGAGTGGTAGAGATTTCGAATATCGAGCGTACATGTTCAAAATGTGTTCACTTGAAATCCTCGGATAGTTGGGTGCTCCCCAACAAATAGACAAGTCTGACAGATACGGACTACGTCTGCATATAAGCGGAAAGTGATCAAGCACGAACAAGCCGACATTGGGATCGCCGAGCCCAGTAAACGGGAGTTCGAGCTCAAGGGTATTCGAGCGCCCAATCATAGGCTCCATGGAATTCCAGATTTGTGGATGTCTGGGAGGGAGGGAAAGTGGATTCCTGGGCGGCGAAGAGCGGGGAACGATCCTGCGTCAAGGGTAAAATTATCGAAAGTCTAGACTGAGCCGTAATAAAAATTTGGGCTCGGGTCGAGTGATTGTAGATGTGGGAGTGTACCGAGCGCGTGTATGCCCTCGGGGGTAAGTACGTTTGAATTGGTTGTGATGTGGCGCAAGTTGGATAGCTGTGACAAGTGACGATGAAACGGTTCGTCACATAGTACAGATATTAACGGGTGCTGGCCATCGCCTTCCTCGGAGGAATGCGCTAGTCTAGGATATACGACAAGCCGCTCGAGGGTGGGTGATGTCTGTTTGAGGCGGTTCAAGATGACAAAGAACGCAGACAACGACATTTGTGGTTCTCGAAGCCTATTGGGGCTGTCTAGAATTATAGTTTGGAGTGTGGGTGGAACGAAAGTGTAGACCCAAAGGGTGAGATCGTCTTGCACCAAGTGACTGTAATTCACGCGGAGAGATATCAAGTTGGGGAACAGTGGTGCCACCTTTGCTTGCACTAGGAGAGAACGCCAGGATGAGATGATAAACTCCTCAGCTGTATCATTGATGGCCAAAGTCTTGACATAGACGGAGTAGAGCGAAAAACGGGAGAAATCAACGGCTGGAGACAGAGGAACCTGGCGAGCAGAACATCGGCCACGTGTGCAAAAGGCGATAGCGACAGCGCTTGAATGCGCCTACTTTGATTTCGAGCCGGTAAGAAATTTCAGAACGCACTAGCTCAGTCCCTGGTACAAGAGATAAGGCGTGGGAAACATTAGAAATATTTTTCCAGACGCGAGGTGCGGATACCCTAAACACGGACCCAGAGGTGGTTGTCAGTCGAGCGCAATCGGGCACAAGGTAGGTATGCAAAGATCTGCTCCAAGAGTTCGGGAATGTACGCCACCCCGGGGGTTTGGCGAGGTGAGTCGCTCATGATTGATGAGAAGATTCGAACTGGGAACGAGGGCGACCCTTGCGTAACGCCTGCGGGAGCTACCAAGTACCAAATAAAGTGAACATTAGCCTGTCAAGTAGCCTCACTAGTTTCGCCCATAAAATAGCATAGGGCCTGGGCGCTCGGGGAGAATTTGACGAGCAGACGACTTGAGTGTGGAAGGAACGGGGTCCAGACTGACAGACACAAAAATAGGAAGATTAATTACGAGCCGCGTCGACTCCCAGCAGCACCCAACACCTACATTACCGTCCTCTGCCGGGCCGATCGAACCCGCTACCTGTAGACAATGTCGCATCCTAAAACCCACTAACCTCCCTCCAAAGGGGAGATCGGGGCTGTGGTGAGCGACTCTGACGATGCGTGCTTGATCGGCGTCACTGATGATCCCTGCCCCCTAGGGTCCGCGCACGAGCGCATATAGGTGCTCATAACTTGTCCGAGCGAACCACAAAATGAGGCTCATTGTTGGCGTGCCTGTGGTTGTTCACTAGGCACGCACTCCTTTGGTGTTCTCCAACCGCTGGTATACAAGCATTGCTTTACCCGGTGGTTGGTACAATCGCTCCTTCCTGATCGTTCAAGGCAATTCATTGGTTTAAAGGCGTACATGCGCTCAGCCACAAATAGAAACAGATGTCCTTGCACCCACACCGACAGATACAAGTATAGTCACAACTCCAGAATCAAACCCTTTTTTTGTGTCTTTTTCGTTTCAGAATCAGCACTAGAAAAGAACTGAGCTCGGAGAACGTCTTGTGTCAGAGACCCCCCCTAACAACTTGTGCATCGTGGTGGTCTGTATGCGTCCATAGTCAGTACATTGAAGCACCATAAGCGTGGAGGGCATGGCCTACCCTAATAGCAGTGGCCATAGCTATCGCAGCATTTATACTTCCCGTAAACCTCCTTGCAATGATATCTGCCAAACGGTAAAATGAGGAAAATATGTATTGCACGATGGTGCCCTGACACATACCCGTACTTGCAGTTGCAATAGGGCTTGGGGGGAGGGCGGTAGGGGTGGCCGCCATCATCAGGGGTCGAGGCTTCACGGTCCACGAGAGCTGGTGCAGCTTCATCCACAACATTAGCCGGTGAAGGGGAAGCGAGCCCGACGGAAAAGATGCAGACGAGAAGGGCCAGAAGGAAGTTGAAGAGAGTAGAAGAGCGCATGTCTGGATGTGTTGGTTCTGCAGGTGTATTGGGGAGTAGAGACGATGAGGGAGTAGTGTAATCTGCAGCGCCGTTTTATACCGCTGCAGCCATTCAGAACGCCTCCAGATGTGTGCGCTGGGGTCGTGAGGCATCAGGGCCCAATCGGATCAGCTGTTCCTCGGGCTTGCTCCGTTTGTGACGCCACAACCTCATTTCTGAGGCTGTCCATCATGCGAAGAGAGTATCCCGAGATAGGAAAAGGGGAACAAAAATAGTGGTCGCATGCATGTGGCATTGAAATGGTCATGAGGCTGAGCGCCTGCCACAGCTTTTGTGATTGCCAGCCCTCAAGTCATCCGGGGATACCTTAATAGTACTGCAATGCGAGGGACGCCGAAATCCACGATTTCCCCGACACGGTGTGCTGATCGACGTGCAGTGGCGTTGCTGTATGCAGGACCCCCACTAACCTTGGATGAGGAGGCGTGGTTCGTTCCGGAGGTCCAATTAGCTAATTACGTTGTTGGGTTTTAGGCGCCAGCCAATCACAGCGCGAGTTTGACCTCCCGAAAAGGGCCACGCCTCCTCATCCAAGGTTAGTGGGGGTCCTGTCAATGCGCATACAACCGCCTCAGTGACGGGGACATCGGCGTGGAATCTCGACACTAAAAATAGTAACCAAGTCAGTTGGCAAATGAGGGTTGCTTATGCGCTATTCAATCAAGTTTACGGCACGAGGCGGAAAACTACGAAACGCCGCCGCAAAGCGTTCTCTTAAGTGTCTTCTCATCGATTGAAGCTGGAGGTTGTGCGTGTATGCATTGAATCCGAGGGCTTACGGAGAGCGTATAGTTACACAGATACGCACCGCTCCCCACTACAATTCAGGCATATCGCTCGAAATAACAATCAGGAGCAGAAGTCAACGGTCAGCGGTTTGCGGCAAGAATATAGCGGTACTTCATATTTGATTATCTCTAATACCAAAACTATCATCTTTGGATCGTGATTCACGCATGGTGCACGCCCCCAGTTCACCACGTACCAGACGTGCTGGATGATTCATGAATGCGTAAGTCGACTACCCGAGAAATCCGGACAGGTAAAGGAACACAGCGAAATGAAATAAACAAAGCCCCCAACATCCCGTTCGCTTTTCACACCCACGAGGCGCACTGGCCAAGCTCCATTCCAGGGCGTCCCCAGCAGGTCCCGCGCTTCCTACTCCCCTGCCCAATTCTTATGATCCTCCTTCGGGTTTCCGCGGTCGCGCACCGCAGTCGATTGTCCGGTTAGGTAGGCCAGCTTGTCTGGCCGTACAGGCGACATAATATTCCGGTGGGGAAGGATGTGACGCATGAACCAGACCGAAAAGGAGGCGATTAGTGCGGGAGGAAAGATGGGGATACTCTGTCGAGAAAATCTCGTCCCTGTCCGAGGCGCTGGTTTGGGGTAGCTTTGGGACTGGTAAACATGAGGTACGGGAAAGCCCGTGCTAATTTAGCTTCGCGATACACAGAAAACGGTAAACACTTTTTACGGACGCCAACTGGCCACGGAAGTCAGCAGCTCGCCTCGACATGCGGATCCTTCTCTGGGTACCAGATCGCCGCCCAGCCAGGCACCTTCACCCTGAACTCGGATTGGACCAGCTCGAGTTCGATCACTGCATTGATTGCATTCAGTTTGTGGGACGGAACTTATAGGGGCTTGAACGTATAGGAGAAGGGGCCAGACCATGCGACGCACTCCCCCTGCTTCCTCTGGGGTGCCGCAGGGGCCGCACACGTTCGAGCTGCTTCGCACGGCATTGAATATCTTTGGTAACACCGCCTCTTGGCCGGCGTGGCTTTCACATTACCGTATTTTAAGTCTAAGGTTGCATTAATGCCTGCGCCAAGAAGCAGGAAATGGTTCGGGGTTGAATGTTTCAAATATCATCGTGTATGCGTTCAGACAGCACAAGATTTAGGGCTGAGATATACTTGGGGCCCCAGCCTAGAACGGTTCATCCGATAGTACGGGAATCGCATTTAAGATTTTTCATTTCAATTAGCCAAACCTCAGGCAGGATTCGGAATAACACGAGCAAGTACCGCAAAACCCGCGTTGAGCAAGCGCTACGGTGATAATATGCCAAACTCCTCGTATTTTCAGGCATTTTTTCACATCGGTTGGCTTGATGTTGACACGCTTTCCGTCGTCAAGGGTGAGCGGAGATGGGTGTTCAATTGAACCAGACTCGTTAGGCAGGTTCGTAACCTAAAGCTCCAGCACACCGAGCTCTACTACAATTCCTCGTCATCGTCAACCTCAAATATCAATGGAACAACACCCTCCGGCACCACATCCGACTGTTGGAAAACTGCTTCTGAGTAGAGGCGTGTCAGCGCGGCCTTTCCCTACGAGGTGGTTGCTCCAGCCCTCTACCCGGAACGAATCATGGTCGGCGAGAAAGCAGGGAGCGTTGGAAGACTCACTGATGTACTGTTTGTTAATGTCGAAATAGGGGGCGTAGGGATGGAAATCGTAGGAATAATCATTCGTCAGCCTTATTCCGTACCGCTTATTTGCTCCGATGCATTTTGTCGAGCAGCCGTAGTACTCCAAAATCATGACCGCTCTTCCACGCGTTGGACTACACTCGGTTTGATCGCCCTAACAAGGTGAGGAAGTGCAAGACCAGGTAGTAGTTGCTTGGGCGAGAGACGAGCGAGCCTGCGGTCAGCGTTGAAACTCAAGACCTAGTATACCCAAGGTAACCAGTGCATGAAAATAGGATAGACATGATGTAGTGAAGCGCACCCTTCATTTCACGTTCGCGCCTCCTTGAACTTGCGCCCAGGAGGTTTAAACCTAATGTCGGCGTAAGGATCTAGTGCAAGCACAAGCCAGTCGAGCGCATGATTCCCCATGACTGATGCGTGTGCGCGCCTCCGACCCGCCATGTACCGCATGCTGGATGAGTGAGGGAAGCGCGGGTCGACGACCCGAGAAATCTGGGGGATAAAGGAATACAACAAACGCCTTCAACATCCCGCTCGCCCTTTGTAACTCACGAGGTACACCGACCCAAGCACCATCCCAATAGGGCGTTCCGCGCCTCCCTTTCATTCCTCTTTATCCTTTCGGGTTGCCGCAGCCGTGCACCGCAGTTGATTGTTCCGCTAGGTGGGCAGGCTTGTTTGACCATACAAGCGACATATTGTTCCGGTGAGAATTAAGAAATTCGGTACATGAATCAGACCGGAAGCGAGGCGATTAGTGCGGGAGGGAGAATGGGGGTTATTTGGCAGAGAAACCTTTGGCCTGGGTGAGGGCGTTGGTTCGGAGTGTTTTAGGGTTGGCGAGTGTGCTTGAGTGTGGGAGACGGGAAACTTGTGCCAACTTCATGCTGTACAACGATTGACGCCTCTGACGGGCTCTTACTTACCACAGGAGTTAGGAACCCTGTACGAATTCCTCTCCGAGTACCAGATCACTGCCCAGTCGGATACCTCCAACCCAAACTCGGATTCGACCAGCTCCCTCAGCGGAACTTCTCGCACTGGGTCGGGCGCGAAATACTCCTTGTTAATGCTTGTACGGCGACACAGCATTAATACGTTTGGCTGAATTAAATCTTCGTGTTTTGAACAACAAAGAGTGCCCACCTGCCCCAGCAACGGAAGTGGCACCGCTTCAACGTCAAAGAGCCCACAAATACGTTTTAGTCTCATAAATTCTTCAGCCTTCCTCCTCACCGCTCCAACCCCAGCGCTGAGGTGTTTTTTTGAGAATCTCGAAATCGTTTATTTCAATCTTCCTCGGGTGTCTAGGAGTAAACGTGTCTGTCCAGCCAACGCGTAAAATCCCGGAAATGATGGCACCATGTTCAATCGGGATCAGACTAAAGATGATAATCAAGATGCTTAAAGTGGTGGTCAGGAGGAACAAACATCAAAAGCGGTTTGATTGCCGTGGGGCCTCTGGTTGGTTACATTGTTAAATATCAAATTCGCACAGCATTGGCAAATCTCGACACGAACGATGTGAGACAAAACTGCACCAACCAAGGACAAAGTCGACCCAAGTCAAAGCAATCTTGCCATTCAATCCCAAGCTTTGCATCGCGGAAAACGAGGATCCCATGATCACCCAGCGGGGTTCTTACCAGAGCAGGTCGGACTAGCACGAACTTTTGCAAGTCCTCTGGAACCCAGATGAGTCACTCCCGACGGGGGTTGACCTTGGTTGTCTATTGTCCAACGGCGTAGTAACGCTTCAGCTGTAGAGATCAGGTATGGAGAACGGTGGGATAAGATTCGGAGTGGATGGGTTAGTGAACTGGGAATAGTTGGGAGTTGCTGCACGTACATGTGAGCAGACGGGAGCTTGCGATGGAATTAAGCCTCCTTGAAGTCCGTGTGATGTACCGCGCAAGGGCAGAAGGAATTAGGGAGCGATTACGGGGCTGTGAGTCCGACGGGATTGGCCGCAAGAGAGGCTGGCCAGTGTATGCGTCCTAGATTCGGATGGTGCTGCCACCAGAGCCAGACGCAATGTATGCGCCGTCTGGGGAGTATGGAACCGAGGTGACCATCTCTGTGTGACCCTCGCTGGGCCGATCCACAGGTCGCCCAGTGCCCACAGCCGCAGAGTGAGAGCTGCTCCCCGCTGCTCCGCCAACGTCGACACTTTGCGGCGAGTGTAAATTCTTGTGTCTGGGCCATCGAGAACCATTGAATCTACTACGCGATTTTTACGCCTGGCTCCTTTTGCCTTCACAACATTTCGAAACAGAGACATGTAGTGTATGGACACCGACTGATACGCAGGCCAGGATCGTAGCGCAGAGAAATAGACATGCGGCATGCTCCCGTAAACCACAGTTGATGAGAATGCCGCTGCAACCTTCCAGGTGTCAAGAACAAGGTCCCGGATGGTGACTGGAGATTCGACACCCTGCTAGTCAGCCAGTCGTGATCTCGTATGTCTGGTCGACTGCCTCTTAAAGGACAGCAGTGTAGAGCGCGTCTATGTCTGGATGGACAATTCTACCAGCATGGGAGGTGATATCCAGCAGTCGCTTATGTAAGCCGTTCAGCCCATTTGGGGACGACGTGGTCTTGGCAGGCATAGTTCATAACAGAAGCCGCGTAGAGGAACCACCCTCCTGATCGTCGTACGAGGAACTCCATATCATCTTCAGACAAACTGAGACGCTTAAGCCCAGCCCTCAAGTATGCTTCGACGTCCTGTTGCGCGGCGGTAGGGTCGACCTCGGGCAGCCAGAGCTCTGCTCGCCTTGGTCCGGGTTGGCTAGCAATCATACGCTCCAATATTCCTAGATTTTGGCGGCTAGTGACCAAGGATCTGACAGGCAAGCTAGCAGAAGCTTTGAAGCAAGCGTCCGAGTAACCTTTTTACTCCATCTTCGTCTTCGCATTCGTCGAGAGCGTCAAGTGCGATCGCCACATCAACCTAAAACGTATGCCCGACGTTTTTAAACGGCTCAACGGTTAGTCTCTTGAACTGCCTACCTATTTTCTGTTTGTGTAGTTCGGAACCCTGCTCGAGTGCACTGGAAACCGCACATTGGAACGGACGCGACAGTCCCCTCGGTTGGTGCGACACACGAGGTAGTATCCACTTCACGTCTCAGAAGTCTGGCAAATCTCGTGAGCAGGAGAAGCTGGCAGCTGGCTTGCCCGGAGTTCTCTAGCCACTCGCATAGGCTATATGCGGTGGTGGCTTTGCCTGTCCCAGCGATGCCGCTCAACTCATATGCTCGTTGGAACCTGGCATAGTGTGCCCAATCTCGGAGGTCTTGCAGAACATTTGTCCGTGTATTCGGCATACATCAAGTCCGGCGCACGCCCCCTGAGCGAACAGCGCGATAGTGTGCGTTCGGAGTGGGGAATAGAAGCTCTAGGCGTGTATTCTGGAGTACAGGATCTCGCTCAGTGGGGTTGGTGCTATTGATTACTCACCAGTGCCTCATTGTCATTCACCTTCCACATCTTCACGATTTCGTTCATCTGCGACGCATGTATCACACCGTGGACATTCCCAGATCGACAGACCAGGCTTACCGCAAATAGCACAAGCAGGTTCCTTATACTCATGGCGGGCTCTAGCTTGCTCCCGTTTAGACCGCGCAAATGAGAATGAATAGGATGAGAACATTGCCAGCATGTTGTATCTTCGACCCTCGCATCAGGAAAAAAATCCAAAGGTAATTTGGCCTGAATTATTGTGTACCCTTCGTAATCTCCGCTAAAGTGCTAAATCCACTATTTTGGAGACTTTTATTGGCGTTTACTCCGCTTTAGTGCGGTTTAGAAGGCCTTTTAGCAGCGATTACTAAGGTACCCCACTAATTCTTCAGGGATTAGTTTGGCAGTTTTGGCGTTTTTTGCTGATGCCCCCCCGCCTTGAACGTCCCGACACATGCCGAAAATCGAACAACGGCAGACGTGATGCTTGATCGGCGTCACTGATTATCCCTGCCCCCTAGGGTCCGCGCACGAGCGCATATAGGTGCTCATAACTGGTCCGAGCGAACCGCAAAATGAGGCCCATTGTTGGCGTGCCTGCGGTTGTTCACTAGGCACACATTCCTTTTGGTGCTCTCCAAACACTGACGTACAAACAATGTTTTACCCAGTGGTCGGTACAATCGCTCCATCCTGATCGTTCAAGGCAATTCATTGATTCAAAGGCGTACATGCGCTCAGTCACAAACAGAAATAGATGTCCTTGCACCGACACCAACAGATACAGGTATAGTCACCAGAGACCCCCCCCTCCCCTAACAACTTGTGCATCGTGGTGGTCTATATGCGTTCAAAGTCAGTACATTCAAGCACCATAAGCGTGGAGGGCTTGGCCTACCATGCATACTAGCCTAATAGCAATGGCCATAGCTATCGCAGCATTTATACTTTCCGTAAACCTCCTTGCAATGATATCTGCCAAACGATAAAATGAGGAAAATATGTATTGCACGACGGTGCCCGTGACACATACCCGTACTTGCAGTTGCAATAGGGCTTGGGGGGAGGGTGGTAGGGGTGGCCGCCATCATCGGGGGTCGAGGCATCACGGTCCACGAGGGCTGGCGCAGCGTCATCCACAATATTACCCGGTGCAGGGGAAGCGAGCCCGACGGAGAAGATGCAGACGAGAAGGGCCAGAAGGAAGTTGAAGAGAGTAGAAGAGCGCATGACTAGATGTGTTAGTTCTGCAGGTGTGTTGTGGATTGGAGACGGTGAGGAAGTAGTGCAATCGGCAGCGTCGTTTTATACCGCTGCAGCCATTCAGAACGTGCGCTGAGGTCGTGAGGCACCAGGGCCCAATTGCATCAGCTGTTTCTCGGGCTTTCTCCGTTTGTGACGCCACAACCTCTCGGTACCTCATTTCTGAGGCTGACCATCGTGCGAAAAGAGTATCCCCGAGACGGGAAAAGGAAAACAAAAATGGTGGCCGCTTGCATGTGGCATTGAAATGGCCATGAGGCTGAGCGCTTGCCACAGCCATTGTGATTGCCAGCCCTGAAGTCATCCGGGGATACCTTAATAGTACTTACTGCAATGCGAGGGACGCCGCAATCCACGATTGCCCCAACGTGATGTACCGATCGGTGTGCATTGGCGTTGGTATATGCGCGCACAACCGCCTCAGCGACGAAAGCCTCGACGTGAAATCTGGGCGCTAAAAATAGCAATCTGGCCGAGTGGCCAACGGGGGTTGCTGATACGTTATTCTATCGAGTTTAGTGCACGAGGCGGAAATCTGCGAAATGCAGCCGTAAAAGGTTCTCTCAAGTGTCTTTGTACCCAGAGGCGCTTGCTAATTGGAAACGTGCTCTTGAGTGTACAGTTAGTACAGAAAAGCGATGCTGCTGTGATTTCGTGCACGCACGATTTCGCGTCACAATATGCACCCCTGGAGTGACCTTACAGGAGCAAGCTGACTTGATGTTTTGTATGTTTCTTTTTTTAAAATTCTCCGGTACCGCAATTAAGATGGAGAGAGTGAATTGTTATAGTGCTGTCTACCACCGACCGAGTTTATCCATTATGTACATCGTGTTACCCCCTCACCCAGGTCTCGTTTACATATCAACCATTTCAATTACGACAGGGAAGTGCGTTTTTATAACATCAAAGACGAACAAGCGGTCGATGACACAACAGTTCTCGTGCTCGTTGGTCTCTGTCGGACAACCCATCAACCTAAGCTTTGGGCAACTCTGGCGTATCCCTGTACAACATTTCCATTAATTTCGGCGGATACTGGTTCCCTGTGAGTTCCGTCTCGGCAATTGCTTGTCTTATAGCCTTGATTTCTTCAGGTGCAAGGCTGACGTGGACCGCACCGAGGTTTTCTTCGAGATACTTGACGCTCTTGGTCCTAACGGGATATGCAGTCAATGACCATAGTTTGTTGGTTAGGCCATGTGGCATATACTCACCCGGGGATAGGAATGATGTCATCTCCTTGGGCCAGCAAGTATGCCAGGCACACTTGTCCTGCCGTTGCATTATGTTTTGCGCCAATTTGTTTCAGCTTCTCGACCAGTGACAAAACCTTTGGGAAGTTTTGGTCCTGGTATTTAGGAATACTCTTTCGGAGATCACCCTCTGGGAGGTCAGCGTGCGATCTCTAGCGTCAATGGTTCAGTATTGAAGTCCATATATCATAGTGTATGCGCTCACAATTTGGCCAGTAACCAGGCCTTTGCCAAGCGGAGAGTACGCAACAACCGCGACACCCAACTCGCGTGCTGTCTCAAGTAGGTGTCCTTTCTGTTCAATGTCCAGCACAAATGGCGAGTACTAGCGTATGGGGCGCTTGTAAGCTAAAAATTGATATGTATGCGAAAGAGGCACTTGCCTCGACTTGGATAGCAGCGACAGGGTGGACCTTATGTGCGCGGCGCAAGGTTGCAGGCGACGGTACCGAGAGACCGATATAACGGATCTTGCCTGCTCTATCGGACAAAGTGAGATTTTAGCATGCGCGACCACCGGCAACACAACGTGCGCTCACTTGACCAATTCGACAAGTGCAGCCATGGTGGTCTCAATTGGCACCCTAGGGTCAATGCGATGCACATAGTACAGGTCGATGGTATCGACGCCTAGACGCTTCAACGATTTCTCAATCGACGCCTTCACGCTACGATCCAAAGGTCGTAAACAAGGTCTTGCTGGAATACAAATTGCGCTTACTATTCAGGATCGCCGCGAGGACCTTCTGGTGTGAAGGCGAACTGAAAAGGAGGTTAGAACGTCAGCTAATTATAGCCATTTGCCTTGGCTTGGCTGACCTTGCTCGCAAGGAAGATCTATTGGAATTCGAAGTTAGTGATGAACCACCGATGAGATGTGAGTGATATAACTGACCTGGTCGCGCTTGCCAGTTCGCTTGAACCATTTGCCGATCAAGTCTTCGGAATCGTTCTATATTCCCAGCGTATTATAAACACAGTTACACGCGGTTTAAGGACGCGGCACTTACATACACGTCAGCAGTGTCCCAGTTGGTACATCCTAGTTCAAGGAGCCTATCGAACACCTGGACCAAGGGCCGTTAGTTTGGAAGGGTACTACTAATACATCTGATCATATGACACACCTTGAACCTCGTCTCGTCGTCTTGGTTCAGCTCGGTTCCGTAACCGAAGTTTCCAATCCCCTACAATGTATAGCCTTTAATACGACCGGTTCCACGAAAGAGAAATCGCGAGACTCACCATCGCGCCAAAGCCGATGGCGGACACATCATCGTTACCGATACGACGAGTAGGGATGGTAAACGTAGCCATTCTTCGAACCAGAGGTCGCAGCAGGGTCAGAGGATGATGGGATCGAGGCTGCAGCACCTGGTTTATATAGGCGGGCGGTTTGAGCATCGGTGAAATGACGAAGTACACTCATACCACCGGTGCTGCTTATGGAAATTGCCTCCACTTCCGAACTTAGCAGCCTCCACTCCTACCTCCACCGCCAGGTGCACCTCCACTCCTAGATTAGGCACCTCCACACCACCCAGCTCGCCCCCACTGTTGTGTCGATGCCGGCGAATTCCACGTCACGTGAGCAAAAATACACCGAAATGAATTCTAACAAAACAAGAGCGACGAAGGTCGCAGCTGGAAAAGTGTAGAATCCGCCGCGCTGTCTCGGGGCGTTTGGTGCTCTCACTTCACCCCGCCTTCTCTTCCTCTCTCGAAGACCTTTCCTTGTCTCGACGGTCCCAAGAATTTTCGACTCATGGAGGAGGTTTCTTTACCCGCACTCTTTTCTAGCCCCCCTTTTTTCTGAAATGCATTCAAGACTCTTGTTCTCGCGACTTGACCCCACTCGTTGCGGTTGCCGCTCTCCCCTCTGGCTCGCGCTCGGCTCATGACACACATGTGGCGACGCGCCATCACCCTTTCATTCGTCCGCGCAAGGCCGTCGACCCCGTCTCGTCCAAAAAGGGCTACGCCGCTGGCTCCACCTCGAGTGCTGCTCCCGAGCCCACCGATGTCGAGGCTGGAAACCTTGCCTCCAAGCCCAAGACTACTTCGACGGCCAAATCTGTCAAGCGCACCTCGACCAAGACCGAGAGCACAGACGTTGCTGCCCAGACCTCAGGTACAAAGAGCAGAAGTACTTGGTGATGCTACTCTGAGCACCAGATATATGCACCAGCATGAACAATCGCAAGTGCAAGGTATCCTAGATCCTGCAATTGTAAGTCATGTCAGATGCAGCGCACAACGGTTGGACCGGCAACACCTGCCTTGACCAACTCGGTGCCTGCATTTATCTCCTCTCCCGAAAGCACTTGGTCTTGCAGCCGTGCCTTCTTCAATAGTAGCTCGAGTGCCTCCTCCACGTCCATCTCTCCGACAACGCAATTTGATCCAGGCCCGTGTGAGCTCCCAAGCAGTGCTAAGGATCGAAGTCGAGTGGTGACCAGTACACTGCCACATCAGCAAAAGTGTATTTTACTCAAAAAGTGCTTCAAAGTGCTTTTCTGAAACCCACTTGTCTCATAAAATGCTTTAAAGATTTTCAAAATCTGATAAGTGATCTGAAGTGATTTAAAGCACTTTAAAGGCAAGGATTGTATCTTTAATGGACTTTAAATACACTCGGAAATCCTTATATCCAACACAACACGCATACATGCATAAGATGGCACATATAGCCAATTGAAAGTGAACATATGTGTTATTTTATTTCGCTATTACTACAATCAGACCAGTAAACTGCATCCCCGGGACCCTGGCTGGATATGGAACTTGGCACAGAAATATTGTATTGTCTCAGGCACGCAGAAGATGAGGGTGGTCATTACATGCAAAACTAAAATCGGGATAGCAGGGCAACAAGTGAAAACAAAAACAAAAAGGAAAACAAGTCGAGAGGTGGACAATGTTCTCAATGTGGCGAATAGTATGCAGGGGCTTCAACACAGGCAAGCACAAAGTTCTCGTGGAGCTGCTGCAATCGTGCAACCTCCACCTTGGTTGCGGTGAGTTTGTCTTGTGTTTGTTGCAGCATGTCTTGGAGATAACCTACATAAGTTATTGCTGTGTGGAAAATTGAACATCAATAGGTTGCAGTGAAACAATCATGTACAATGTTAGCACTTACCACAATCAAGCAAGTTAACCTTGGAATACTTTTCACTTGACATTGGCAGCATGTTTTTGAGGTGTGCAAAGCCTTCACGCAGGTTGTTGTGATGATGCCGCTCCAACAAGACGATGTGTTGACGGCGAACATCTTTGTTGTGGCCCAAGTCAGCGCTTTTTCTTCATTAGCTGGTACTTAGCTTCAAGTAAATGAGGTCACTTACCTCTCGTGACTGTCGTCGAGTTGGTCCTCACGCTCCATGTAGCTGCCATGCAAGGCCACATGATTGGCCAGTCTGTGCGTGTACACTTGCTGGGTCGACTGGTGAACGAAGGCAGAACCGCACTTGGAGTGATCGTGTGGGCTGGGTAAGTTAGGCAACAAAGTCTGCAAGGCCACGGTATTACTGTTGTTTGTGCTCGCAAATGTGTAGCGGTCAGCCGAAGAGTGGCTGGAGTTGAAACTCACATGGCTACCTGGGGTAGCTACCCCCAGGGAGGTGATGAGGTGCAGGGAGGCAGGGATAGTGAGGGTGGCCATGTCATGGCTGTTCGTGTGGCCAGGCAGGGTGGGGGTCATGTTGAGATAGCGAGCCTTGTCTTGGTGTGGAGGTGAAAGGGGGTACATCACCCAAATTGGTGGAAGTTGTATGTTGTCAGGAGTTGTTTCGGTGTGCAGGGGTGGTCCTGACATGGAGTACGAAGGTGGGCGAACGATAAGGGGGTTACACATTATTTGATGCAAAGAAATGGGCATTGGCCAAGACGGGGATGATATGGAAATCTGGTGATTGTTGTTAGCCAGCAATCATTATGATAATGTTATAAGACGTACCAGTTGTGACCTCTCCATTGGTGTTGTTTCTCCCAGTACTCCAGGACAATAAACCACCAGTACAACACATATTTATTAAGGTAAAACGTGTTGTGCAAGGTCAGAAGGTCAGTGGTGGAAGAAATATGGTAGGGTAAATGAATTTCATGGAACTTCGGGGTGAGGTGGCAGGTCAGACAAACTCGAGACAGTGGAACCACACACACAGTGTGATGGCCGTTGTGCACAGCGTGCTGTGTCCTATACAAGCCTGTCGTCCACGAACAGCAATCTGAGAATGGTTCAAACTGTTTGATGCAGACTAGCTTTTCAGAGCACGTTGATCAGAGGTGGTTGGGAAGCTCAAATATTGCTTGTACATGCCCCACCTCGAGCCCTGGAGTCAGGGAATAAGCCATTCCCAACACATCAAGTCGGTAAACAGAGCAAATGACTCACAGTGAAGCCCTTCCTTGTTGTTGTTGGTATCGGGAGAAAACAGGACAATGTCAAAAAAACCCTGGCAAATCATGTGTCCTTCTATGTCAATGGATTGGGAGAATGCTCGAACAGAGTTGGTTTGGGGGTCAAGTGCAGGGTAAAACGGAAGCTGGCGGTGGTTGAGCTTACATCGCTTCCAGACCCTAAACCAAGACTCTTCAGACAACGGTATGTACGTGCTTGTTGAGATGCTGTGGAGGTAAGCAATTGTTGCAGGAACAAGGTCAATAGCTTTGTGTTTATCGATTAGGTAACTTCTGTGCTTTCATCCAAGTGCTGGGCGCTTCACCAGTGAGATCAATGGACTTGGCAGCCATGCCCCACCGCCAACACCATCACCATGGCTGTCCACTGTCTCTTGGGGCCCCTCGTTGTCATCTTCATCACTAGCACCATCATTTCCACTGTTCTTGGTCTCCTCACCGTCAGCTTCCTTGTTGTCGTCGCCCTGCTGTTGGAACTGCATATTGATCACCACCCCTGTATCATGCATGTAGGCTTGGAGGAGTGCCCACACCTCCTTCTGTAAGTAAGTGACCATCTGTGGCAGTGGGTTGATGTGATTTGTTACACGCCAGGGCTTTTTGACACAGTCAATATGGAGGTGTTCCGTGATCTCAGTGGAGTACCTGTCGGCGGCACCTAGTTTGTGAATAAGGAACATATAATGGGTAAGCATATGTAGCTTGGGGATCTTGTGAAACCTGTCCTCATCGACAAAGACACTTCTCACTCGTTTGAATGTCGCCAGGTCACGCTCCATTATTTTGAGGTCGTACTCTGATATCTCCGGCAGATGCACACGGTATGCGAAATCCACAATGCATCAAGTTGCCTCAACAAGCCTGGGATCCTTGTATCTGGCTATGATCGTCAACAAGGTACTTGCTAATGCCTTCACCTCTGTTCCCGTCCACAGGTTGATAACTGATATCCCTTTCGCAAAGTGCTGGAGTTTTTGAAACTGTGGCATTCCCTGTGTTCAGTGATTTATTTTGTTCTCCCCCAACAGTGCCTTGCTCCACTTGAGAAGGTGATCTCTGAGGACACCCTTGTGTATTTGATGCAATGTTGGGTGTCATGCAGCTGGATATGTTGATGTGGGGAAGGTCACTCCAGAAAGGATGCACCGGGTGGATACCGAGGGAATTGATGGTGCGTGAGTACCCTTTCCAATGGTTGTCCAGTGTGTCCAGTGTTCAGCGTTGATCTCATATTGGGTACCACACTGAAAGATCCCCCCGCTCTGCATAGGGTACCCAACAAATCGGACAATGGCTGTTGCGAACACATGCAATAGTGACCTGCTCAGGGAAATCAGCAATATAGGAGGCAAGGATTGGGAATATGTGGTGCACACCTCCATCTGCACACAAGACCTCCATCCTGGTTCGCAACAATGTCTTGAGTGGCTCAAGGATCGACTCAAGGCACGAATGAAAGAGCTGCCATCCGCACTTGCTCCTTTCATTGGGGTCGGAGAATATGTTCAGGTTGGTAACCAGTATGAATCCAATCAGCAGTGTTGTGCCCTCACTTGGCCAGCGACGAACATCTTTGCTGACATTTCCAAGTGACATGTAGACAGGCCATGCCTTCTGGTTCCCACTAAAGACTGTCATCTTGGTTTTGTTGCTTGATAATATGATTGGGGCAATTGTTGCATATGGTCCAAGGATGTTCTATCCAACGTAAGTGTGAATTCGATTTTGCAGCACACGTTCACTCACCTGCATTCTCCACCACCAATCCCCTGTCCACATTTCACTGTAGATATGGCACTCTTTTGTTGGGGAATTGTAGGTTTGCTCTGGGGCATATCAGGTGCACTCAAGGAACCTGCGATTGCACAAGATCCACTCTACCATCTCACCAACATCAAGCTTCCAGAGGTCCAAAATTTGCTTGCCTCGATCACCTTGGATTATTTTTGTTTCACAGTACCAGCGTGGCCCCCTTGGCAAGTTGAGGATCTCTGTGTCAAATTCACTAACGTTCTTCCAATGCCAGTGCTTAGTCTACACAAATTGTTACAACCTTGACGATATCAAAGTTCGAATCAATGTACTCGTGGCAGCTTGAAATATTTTTCCTTGTCCTCTAGTGTGATCGGGATGTGGCCCAACCAGTATGCCTCTTCAAAGGTTTCAGGATTGGCTAACTTTGAGGTGTATAGGGGAGGCACATATTTATTGGTGGGGGTAAATCGCAGAGGTGCACCTTCAGTCGGATCAGGGTGTGGTTCGGGGAATAAATTGTGGCAAGTCCGCTTGGCAGATGGGTGAGGCCCCCAATGCTGGTAGTGTAAGTTAGCCTCTCTGTGTTTCGTGCCATGTATAATCGATTTAACAGACATACCAGAGGTCGTGGCATGTCTACGTCTGGTACTTCTTTGAGTGTCACACTTGGATAGCAGTGAGGTGAGTTGGCTTGGGATTCCTAATCATCAGTTGAGCTGTCTGCATACACTGACTTATGGCAAGTGTACTTACAGGTGGGGTCGACATATCCTCATCTTCCACTGCAATGGTTACAGGAGGTGTCCAATGAGGTGAGCACGCATTGTTACTAGACTGCGCCTCTTGTTGACTGTCTAGTTGTGTTTCATCGTTGGCATTGGACGGTAGAGTGCGATTGGGGATTGGTTTGACCATCATGGGAGCAGTCTGCAGTTCTGTGCAATGTTGGGTCTGGGTAGGTTTCACTCCTCCATGCCAGTTGCACTCTTTCAACCGCATTGCTGTGCATTTGGCCTTCTGAGTGATATGCCGCTCTACCCCAGTGTTACAAGCCTTTGCCGTAGGGTCACTAGTGTGATGCGAAGGTTTCTTTAGACATGGGGAAGTAGGACTAGGGTCCTCGAAGGCTTTAGACGATGGACGAACACGACGTACGAAGGCTTGTAGTCAAGCCATGAGATGTTCCTTGACTTAGTGATGGTGTGCCACAAGACTTGATGGGTGATCAAGTGGCTAAGTACTTTAAGCCATGAGATCTTTGGAGGGTAGGACTCTTAGTAAGAGGGTTGCTAACCCCTTAGTGCGAAGGTAAAGTGGGACAAGGCAAGAACAAGCTGGTCTGACCAGGCTTGTTCTCTGCTCTTTATATACTATGCTAGTACAGGTGAGTCATCTATCTATGACAGTTGACTGCCATTCCAAGGTGAGTCAACCTGACGAGTCACTCATACAGGTGTGAGTCAACTGCCACTCCCAGGACAGTCAACCACTGAGCAACGCCAAGCCACAAGACGAAAGGGGGCCAGAGGCGCCCAAGAGAAAGAAGAAAAAGGAAAAGTTGGGGGCTGTGTGACAGCTCACAACATTCTTCCCCCCTTTTTGCGCGAGTCCCTGCACAGCGAGGCAAGCAAGAAAGGAAGAAGGAAGAAAAAAGAAAGAAAGAAAGGAAAAAAGAGGAATCCTAACACTATCTATACATCACTTTGGGGCTACATTATCCGGGGTGCATTGTAGCAACAACTGGTTACCCATTTCTACTTTAGGTGGCCCAAACTCTCCAGCTCACTCTGAGCATCCCTCTGGGGTCTCGTCCAGATGCTCCCAGGCCTCGTACTGTTCCTCCCATCCCACGTGTTGGTTCCAGGAGTAGTGGTTGAGCCGCTTGAAGAACTGGCCTTTCGACATCCCCTTTCGGAAGAGGAGGTTGGTGACCTGGTCCCAGGTGAGCTCCTTGATCTGCTCATGGTACGTTTCGGGTGTCTTGGAGCGCCACTCTTGGACAGCGTCAGCCATCCACTCTTGCATGTGTGTTGCGAGCTGTCGTACAGCCCCCAACTTTTCTTCTTGCTTCCTTCTTTCAGGCGCCTCCGGCCCCCTTTCGTCTCGAGGCTTGGCAGTGCTCAGCGGTTGACTGACCTGGGAATGGCGGTTAACTCGCACTTGTACGTGTGACTCGTCCGGTTGACTCGCCTTGGAATGGTGGTTGACTGTTGTAGATAGATGACTCGTCTGTACTCGCGTAGTATATAGAGAGCAGAGAACAAGCCTGGTAACCCCAGCTTGTTCTCGCCTTGTCCCACTTCACCTTCGCACTAAGGGGTTAGCAACCCTCTTACTTAAGTCTTTCCTCCAAGGGTCTCGTGGCTTAAAGGTACTTAGCCACTTGACCATCTCTCGTATCTCATGGCACATTGCTGCTAAGTCAAGTAACGTCTCGTGGCTTAACTATAAGCCTTTACGCCATGTCCGTCTATCGTCTATGAGGACCCCAGTCCTATCTTATCACGTCTAAAGGAACCTCCGCGTCACACTAGTGACCCTACGGTGAAGGCTCGTAACAATGCGATCAGTCCACACCCACCAGGTTCCATCAGCCTTCCACTCGAGGTTGGGGAACTGGCCTTTGGACTTGGTGATGACTCCATAGACCAAGTCACCAATGCACTTGTTCACGACATAGAGTTTTGTCCGCAACATTTGCCAGGCGTTGTCTGGCCTTGGTCCATCTCCCACCCACATGAGGGGTCCATGCTTCGGGTGGTGCAAGGTGTTGCTGCTAAGGGTGCATCTGGCTTGCTCATGGATTGGGATGTAGCAGAGGTTGCATCTGGCGTCGAGTTCCGCCGCGTAATCGAGGGCGTCTGAGAAGTTGTTGACTTTTCGACTATCCTGGACATATTCACCCACCCCATCCTTGCGGAGACATCCACACTCCTCCCGGATGATGATGTAGTTCCCCATGGGAACGATGGTGACCTTGGGCTTGGGAGCCCATCACACTTGCTCCCAGGCGTTCTCGTTGGACCTCACTCATCACTCCTCAGGGTTACGCCCCTTTCGCTCGTTCCCGGCAGCCTTCGTGGCAATGGTGGCATATGACTTGGTAGTGACCATAGTGGGAGAGTGGATGGGACGGCTAGGTCGAGAGCAGAGAGGAGAGGGGAGGCGGGGATGTCTGGTGAGGCCTTTCCCTGCTCCTTTATGTATCCCTCTGGCAGTGGTGCTTCTGGGAACTTTCGGTGGAAGTCCCTCATGACTCGTTCCAGTGGAATCATCTTCTTGGCACATTCCAAGGTGTTTTCTAGTGAGTCATACCCTTTCCATTTGATCTCGTTGTATAGCTGCTTCCCCCTTTGTTCCCATCCAACAATCTTCTCGACTTCGAACTGTTCTTCCCCTTCTTCCGTTATTATTGGGGGAGGTTTCAGGGAGAACCATCTGAAAGAGTCTTCCTTGAATGGTGTGAGTAGGTCCACATGGAACACGTTGTGTATTCTCATTGTCTTGGGTAGGTCCAGCTGGTAGGCATGCGTTGAGATCTTCCTCATGACTTCAAAGGGTCCTGCTTTCTTGTTGTTGAGTTTCTTTGAGGGTTGTCTTGTGCGAATATTTTGGGTGTTAAGCCATACTCTATCCCCTTTTGCATACTCGGTTGTCGGCACTGCTTCCTTTTTCTGATGGTATTCCATGGATGCCCGGGCTTCGTCCCATATCTGTTTCATGTGATTTGCCATGTGATTCGCACTCACACTTCCCTCTCCTCCTTTGTCCAAGATCTGCCATCTGGGGTGTCTTCCATAAATCATTTCAAAGGCCATTTGTCTGGTTGCTGCATTCTTTTGGTTATTATGGCAGAACTCCGCGATCAGTAGCCACCTGGCCCAGTCATTTTGCACATAATTGCAGAAGCTCCGCAAATATCCCTCTAGCCATTGATTGGTTTGTTCTGCTAGTCCGTCCATCTGGGGATGGTAGGCTGTGGAAAAGCGAGGGTCCTGTCCCAATTGTTTGTATAGGGTCTTTAGGAAGTTGCTGTTGAAGGTCATGCCCCTATCCAAGATGGTTGTTTTCAGGGTCCCATGGTGCTTCTGGACCTCCTTAAGGAAAAGCTCTGCTAATTCTTCTGCATCCATCGCTTCTTTGCACGGTAGGAAGTGCATCAGCAAAACACCTAAATTCTACGGTAGCCCCAGAAATTCTACAATAGCTACAGAGTCCTACAGAAAATCATGTAGCCTTATGTAGAATCACATTATACTACATAGGATCACATAGCCCTATGTAGTTAGAACCCATTTTTAGGCCCATCAAACTTCTTTCATGGTGATTTACATAGTTATGGGCTAAATACATGCTGCTACATGGAAGCTGTGAAACTACATTGTGCTATGTAGTTGGCCCAAAGTTGCCAAGCTGCACATAAATGAGAACATGAAATATATATATATATTGCATTATAGGAATATTACATAACAGTACTAAATGATGTTGTTTAGGGCTGGCCCACTGCACTTAACAACAGGATTTCACGAATAGCGCCGGTGCTGACTAATTGAACATAGGTTTGCTTACATCACTGAACGTGTTGTCAACGCTGTCCAACACTAACCCGCTCCCGCTGCCAACGCCGCCAACGAAGGTGAGCTGCCGTGGATTCAACGCTGTTACACCCGCTGCTCACCCGCCCCTCGCCTGCCGTCCCTACTGGAGCCTTGCCGTCCAAGCGGCGGCCAGTGCCCAAGGTAAGCCTGGCTTGTTCCCTATTGTTTTTCGCTCACACCCGCGCTCACGCCCGCCCCATTCGCCCGCCCTCGTTCATGCGCTCCGGCCAATGGCACTGCTGCGCCGTCGCTGACGTGCTCCGGCGCCGTTGACCTCGACGCGCCCTTGCTCGCGCGCTCTGGTGCCGTTGTCCGCCGCCCACTCGCTCACACGCTCCGGCACGATTGGCCGCCCCCTCGCTCACGCGCTCCGGCACGACTGGCCGCTGCCCCCTCGTTTACCCGTTGGCCAGGACGCGCGCCCTCAGGCGCTGTTCGCCACCACACCCCTCGTTCACACACTCCGGCGCCGTCGGCCGCTGCGCGCCCTGCCACGGGCACCCGCCGCCGCCTGTGCCCACGACTGCACCCTCGCCCGCGCCACCGCGCCCTCCCAGGCCCCCACACGCCGTCTCGTCCCCCCTCCCCTCCCCCGCCCCTCGTTTTCATCCTCCCATGCCCACAGCCAGCGTCGACACCAGCAGTGCACCCGCGTCAGGCCTTACCCACGGCGTGTGCCATTTCCCACCACCGCACCCTCACCTCTTCTCTCGCACTCCTGGGCATGTTGCTGTGTCGCGCTTTTGCGCCGTCCGGCCCGCCCGTTTGCCCGCGCACACCCAGTTCGCACTCCCCTGCCTGTTGCCTTGCTTGCCCTCTCCCGCTACCACCCACCTGCCCTCTCGCACCCATGCGCACGCCACTGTGCCATGCTCTCGCGCTTTCCAGCGCACACGTTTGTGTGACGGCCTGCTCGTGTGTCCCCTCGCCCAGCCATCCCCCGCCTTCACCACGGACCGCCCACTGGCCCGAGCCTGCGCTGACACGAGCTTGCCTGGTGCACACCCGCGCACGAGCACTCGCCCCCGACTGCGCATTTGCGCCCAGCCGCTCCTGCTCACCCACGCTGGCAGCGTTGCACTCTACTGTCTTGCCACTGCCTGCGCCCGCTGCTGCACCTGCGCCCGCGCCCCTATGCTTTCCCACCTGCCCATGCCCACGCCCACACTCATGCCCACACTCACCCGTTCTTATGTCTGCTGTCCCGCGCACTCCCACTC